>JAMPIV010005713.1:0-64661 GCA_024509875.1 Oreohelix idahoensis | reverse complement strand
TAAAAGGAAAGACACCATTTGGGATAACAGTAATTTTTGTCTACCACCATAACTAATATTGTAACACAACCCCCTTTCAGAGTAATTAAATTCACTGTTGGGTTACATTACCTATGTTCCTGATAACTATCTATCTTGAGACTGGGTTTATCTTTGTCTAATACAAGCGGGAAGGGCTTAGTCTATACCAATCTTCTTCACCTCCTCCCTACCTTGATATTTGCATTTTTTTCTGTACTTATGATAAATTTATGTAACACTTGATATTGTTTTTTGTGATTTGATCTTTACGGTAAATAAACATCATAAACTTAAATCGGACTGTGTTGGAATACCCAAAAGCCCAAACATTCCCTATTTGTTTAATATAGCTGTATCCACGTCGTCTGAGTGCTTGAAGCAACAAATCGGTGTACGCGCACGGTGTGTCTGGAAAACTGGCAAATAATTGTTTGACCAGGAGAGTGGAAGAGAAGATTGAGAGGAACGATTTGTCGTAAATAAGTCTGTCTTTACTCTCCTCCAGCACTCTGTGGAGCATCATATTTAATCTATACATTTCTATCACTGAGCTTTCTATCATCATTTTCCACTCTAAACCGGACTACTATTTCTAAGACTCTTTTCTCTCAAAATAAATTTACGACAATGATTAATTAGGATATTTCCAAAAAAAAAAACTATAAAATAGATTTTTTTTCCCCCGTCGGGCAGGGAATTGTTACGACATGTTTTAACGATGTCGTCTGCTACAGTTGGCAGCGTGTTTGGAGTACGCATTTTGAGGTTGAGAGATTTTTAATATAGAATACTTTTATGCTTCATGGTTTTTTAGTGAACACAAATCACATGGTTCGATTGTGACGTGGTAGCGTTGATATGGTCACTGCTTCGTGACTATAGTTAGTTCACCCTTTTTATTCTGACCGTCAAGCCATGAAGACGTGTTTTTATTCCTTCCAGTATTAGGCTTCATATTTGCCGAATTTTATATTGAGATGAGGACAGAGGGTCTGTCCATATTATTATAATGAGTTGATGGAAATTTATGGTTGTTGGATAACCATTATGGAAGGATTGTTGGTCATTTTTTATGAGCTATATTCGCCAAACTAATGGGTATCATTTCTGACTGTCTGCATAGCAGCAGTGCACGTACACAGCCCATGATGTTCTGACGACAACTAATTAATTGGAGCTGACGGTAATATTGTGATTGAACTATAATGAAATATGTCTGAAATGCCGTAACTATGCTGTCTTCATGTATCGTATTAAAATTGTATTAATGGGACTCAGAACCCAAGGACTTATCAAATCGATCAAGTTGAAGTTGGCGCAGATATTAAGCCACACATATATATATTCATTGATTATTAATTTATGCACGATCGCTCTTATAATGAAGAACATTAATAAAACCACTAACCAGTTGAAGTTCACAAGGAACCAAGACGAGGTCACCCTTTATGCTAATAAACTTTAGAAGACAACCTAAATCAGTGACCTTCAATAATGATCGACAAGGAATCTCCGCTTCAACAAGTAGACACTTTGACACACGCGAAATTTAATTCACAAGTGAAGATCGGCCACCTTGGATCTTGCTCACTTTGTTATAGGATAGTGGCATGGCGTGCTGAAAGGATAACGCCTGTTTCTTATTTTCTCTAATGTGTTGGTTTTTTTCCCTTGCGAGCGCTTACAGCTGAATTTGTGTAAGTTGACTATGTGTACGTTGAATATGTGTAAAGCGCGGCCTTACTGTATACATACACATGAAATAGTTAAATATATTTCAGTAACGGTTGTTTTAATGTTAATGCTGTGTGATCCCAGATTGGCTGTACATATCATTCTCAAATCCATCACATAAGTATGTCTATTGCTTCCTGGTCTGCAGGAGAGTGCGTGCTGTTACTAAAATGTACCTCACTTTCAGGATCAGACATTGGCTGGCAATTCCCGCTTGTGGATCGACTCTGAAATTATAATAAAAACGAGAAGTTTATGTTTTAATTCGTTCATTTCCAGTTTAAGATTCAATGTGAACTTTGATGATAAAACTGCAATACTACAAATTTATATATATATATATTCGTGTGTGTGTGTTTGGGTGGGTGTCTGTGTTTCAACTTCAAAATGAGTTGGGACAAAATGCGTTGGATTTATGAACTGTTAAAATTTCTAACATGTCAACTACAACTTATATCGCATATAAAGTATATATTATTTCTATATGTACCTAGTAATATGTGTATATATCGTGAAGAAAACAAAATATAAAAGTAAAAATATAATTGTTAACCACAATGATAAACATGAATTGTTAACCACAATGATAAACATGAATTGTTAACCACAATGATAAACATGAATTGTCCCGTATAGTTCCATGGGGTCTGTCAGGGGACAAAGAAAGAATGCACCCTCATGCAAGCCGACAGAGGCAACTATTATGACAGTGTGTATGAGGCTGGCAACCTCGTCATACAAAATAAATTGTTACAGACACCACTGCTAGAAGTGCACGGCGGTTTTCTTCTTCTTCTTCCTCGTTCGCCCTGAAAAGGACGTCGGTTGCATTGTGTCCGTTTACAGCAAAGCTGCGATATTTGCGCCTATCGGCCGACACATCCGATTTCAGCACAGCACTTTTTGGGACCGGGTTTGCCTTCCCTCTTCGATCCCTACTCTCTCAGCCAGACTGCAGTGATGCAGCCTGTTTCCAGGACCACCACGTGGAGGTGGAGTAGGGTCTTGGTCAGCTCTGGTTCGCTGACCCTGACGCAAGAAGTAAAGCTTTGGGCGCGCTTTTTCCTGCTAGCTTGGGAACAAATGTGACGATCCTTTAAATGCCACCCAAGTTGGAGCAACTGTAGCTCATGACTAAACACGTTTCCGAATGGCTGAAAAGCCACAGGAAAAGCCTAGATCTACAGTGCAGACCAGGGATCCGCAAGCAGTCGCTTTCAATCTACCGGTAGATCCCAGTGAATGATTTTGTAGATCTTTAGGCGACTGCAGAGAAAAAAAAGAAAGACGTTTTAAACTAGGGGACATTTCGGACTAGACCTCTCACGCGGAATTTAAAACCACGGTGTCTCAGGGATCAAAAACACTTTTTCTATTCCCAATGACAACTCTCGAGCTGACTACTAAAATATTTTCGTGAACTGTGTGAGAAAGGAACGTGATCTTTTCTTTGTAAGGTTCATCATTTCCCTCCCCCCGCCCCCCCCCCGCCAGTGGATCGCCACTTCTACCTGATTAAAACTACATACACACTCACGCACACGCACACACATATGTATATCATCATCACCATCAGCTGCCATCTCCACAACGAAGGTTGGCTGTAATGGATCTTCTGTCTCTTGTCTTGGTGATGCACTCTGATAGACTCTTTCCTGTCCATCTCTTGATGTTATCTTCCCATTTATAGTGCTGTCTTCCCCTGCACGTTTGCCTTCACCTCTCCCTTCTATTGTGGTCTTCTGCAAGGTGTTATGCCTTTTATGTGGCCAAAGTATTTTTGTATATATATATATATCGTAGGTCTTAAGAGGACTCAGTGTTACTAAAGTAGATCCCTGGGATGCCGACACCTGGTGGTGTAGATAATACCAAAGGTGTCTTCAACTTGGCATTTGGTGCAAAAGAACGAGAATTTCAGCAGCCCTAGTTAAACAACAACAATAAGAAGGGAAAATGAAATAAGAGAGAAAAACACAAGCTACTCCATTCTCGACTTCTGAAATAAACAATGCGACATCATCGACAGCAACAACACAGCAAAAGCACGATCAAGAACATTTCTTACAATACGCTCCTGCTCATTGTGAGGTTGGAGAACCCCAACTAGTTGACCTGTGGCAGCGCAGATAACCATTCCGTCTCTCTCCATTTGCAATAACTGTTGATTTCCCTTGACCCAGATGTAAAGAGCGCAGTAAATAGTTACCAATACCAGTATTATAAACGCCGGGATAAGGATGACACTGTGGGTATGAAAGATTAATTGAGCACTTCAGAATTGGTGTTTCTGATAAGTATTGAACATATCGCATAATTAAGTTAAGTTGTGTCTCCTCTCTACATTAGCACACCATTTATGTTCTATGAGGGATCAATACATTTCATATAGACTGATTCAAAATGATATTTACATAATCAGTCCGCCATCAAGCAATATTTCGCAGTACAATAGTAAATAGATGCAAGACAAAATGAAACTTTGTGATGACAGTCAAAAATTCTGAGTCTGACAGTCTGAGAATTCACATGGGGGAAAGACGAAGACAGTGAGAATAAATGCAGCAAATGATACAAAGATTGCTTTTGAAGAAACACCCCTACAAGATATAAATATAAATATTAAAAAATAAAACGGTATTGAATCAGTTTTACAAATTAACGGTACACAGGAAACACAGGATGTTTCAGGTATCAACCTTCGTCAGCCACAGTTACAAACAGGCAACAAGGGCAAGAAATATAGACAGGTTAAAGAAAAATACTATAGACACTGCAAACACGTAACAGGATGAGAAACACAGATCAGAAGGGCAACAACAAATAGATATATGAAATATAACAACACAGGTGAAGAGAAATAATAAAGCAAGAAAAATACAAAAACCAGAAAAAAGTTATCAATGCAAGAAATTCAACAATTAACGAAAATCAAAAGGAGAAAATGAATTAACAAAACAAGAATCCCTGCTATGAAAATCCGCTCTACAAGATTCAGAGAAGCTATTAACGCTATCACAATTGTAGAATCATACATATACGAGCGTATCTTGGGAGCTATATACAGGTTGTCCTTTTCAAAGATTGTACCCTTTTCACAAAATTTATTCTCGGCCCCATGATGTGGTACGAGGATGCTTTCTATCACAAAAGTTAGATAATCTCTGTGGACACCCTGTATAGAAAAAGTTGGAGAAGTAGAGAGTGATATCAAAATGAAGATACAAATAACAAGAGGAGCTTTAGTTGTATTGGAAAATATATGGAAATCAAATTAAATCAAGCTCAACACACACACACACAAACAGAATCTTCCAAGTGAATTATAAAAAAAAAATGTAATATAAACTTTTATTTACCAACGTTGAATTCGTTATCCCTAGCCAAGTCATAGCGACCTACTGACAGAGCGGTGACAGCTCTGGTCTCTCGCGGCAACGGTGCCAGGTTCGATTCACAGTATCGAAACGCTCCTGTCTACCCAATTGTAAATAGGTACCTGACTTTGCTCTTGAGTTAGGGAAGAAAAAAGGCAGCAAGGAAGGGACCTGGTCACCCATCTCTCGATGTTAGACCTAGTAAAGTGAAGTCTCTAACATTTCACTCCCTTACGTCAGTATCTGCTACGGGACTACCCTTGCCGTTAGCCAGATTATTGTGGCACTATCTTCACTTAATTTCAAGTTAAAATTACTTATAAGTAGTAAATTATTTTTATCAAGACTGATTTATCCAGATTACGTCGATTCGATTAAACAGATATCAACAAGCAATGATATTTATAAACACTTTGCTAAAGTAACAGATGAATACACGAAATCATGTGACGAGGCAAGACATGCATAAATTATTAAACATTTTTGAAAGCTAAATATCAATGACGTAGACACGATAATAACAGACTATCATGTTGTGGTGACACACATCAGACTTAAGAAGTGGAACCAATTAAGAATTTCCAGCACATGAAACAGTTAGGGAGCAATATGTGCTAACACTTGATATAAGATATATGTTTACTTTGTACAATAAATACGTGAGCATCCGTAGAGTAAATGCCAGGAATAGCAGCCGTTGGGCATAATATCAGGAGGAAGACGAAAAATCCAATCAGAAGACAGGGCTACACATGAAGAGTTAAAAGAAATAATCAGAAATAAATATTGTCACAGAGAGTTTTATGATCATTAAATTTTCTATATATTCTTCCTTTCTTCCACCCGTGTCCTCTATTTATTATCACTCTTTACCTTTTTCCTGTATTTTTTCGCATTCGTTCGTTTGCGAGAAATATTTTATTTCCCATTCTCACTTTGCCGGTTTCGTTTTCTCATTTATGAACGCAGTAGATTACCTAACGCGTCAGTCCCTTGCACGAGATAATTTTAGGTGGGATTTCAGTCTATCAGACATGATGAGCAGACAAATTGTCTACATTTGCACCTGTCACGCGAGTTTCCTTGGCTGAGTTGCTCGGGGAAGGTGTGAATCGCGCCAGACAGGCTCGCTCAGAGCAGACATTTGTCTGGAGATTTCCATCTGACAAATAGTTTTACGGCTAAGTTGCTCGGTGAAGTGTGGTAACTGCAACCTAAGGGGACGTACCGTCTACATTTTCACCGGACACAGCGTTCCTTCAGGCTAGTCGCTCGGAGTGAAGTGTGATATGACACTCATGCAGCGTGCTGGAATGAGATATATAGTCTGGGTTTTTCCATGACACTCACGCATTCGCTCAGAAGGGCAATTTTCTTGACGTAGGTGTCAAAGACGCACTGCTGGCAGTTACGGCATGCGTCTAAGGTAACGGAGGTGTTAAGACGGAAAGGGGAGATTATTTCGTTTTGCGAAATAAGTTGGGACCCCTTTGTCCTGGTTTAAGATATTAACCGGAGTTTGAAACTAGATTTTCATTCATTCTCCTAATTCGCAGTAGACAGGTTGTTCGTGAATAGAATAAGCTGTATAGCGAAGCTCCTAGTTTGTTCGGAAATTTGCCGAGCTTCTAGACTCCTAATAAATAGATCAGCGTATAATTCTAAAGTGTGCGATTACCTGTAGTTCTGTGTTGAGTGAATACTGGGGCTAACCCAAAACTTTGCCAGCGTTAAGTATGAAGAGTGATATCTGTGAAGAACTAAAACATTTTCCTTAAAAGCCTTGGTGCAGAATCTTTACAAGTTATTTAAAAGGTAAATGAAGTAACAGGCCTATCGCGCCATATTTAAATTCTTCCTGAGAAACCAACTCAAGTACATTTTTAGCCTGTGTGGCAAGTAACATATTAACGTCAGTAACATTCTGACGGAGTTTTGACTAGTGGTGTGGTGACCAAATAGAGTCCTTTCCTGAAAGTAGACACCGTTCTGACATTCCTCAATTCTAGAAACCTAAGCTATTGACACTGTGCTCGTTGTTAATGTTCGTGCCTGGACAATTTTAATGTGACCTAAACAGACATCCGAAAAATAAGAACACCCAAGGAATCGTTCCCTGAAGCAGAGAATTCATCCCGTCTTTTTGGAACTGGGGATTTCTTGGTCAAAGACTGCCTTTGACGATTCTGTATGTGAATGTCCTAAAAATTGTGTTTCCAGAAGTGGCTATCAAAGCTGTTGTCGTAAATTTATTTTGAGAGAAAAGAGTCGTAGAAATAGTGGTCCGGTTTAGAGTGGAAAATGATGATGGAAAACTCAGTGATAGAAAATGTAGATATTAAATAGTTGCTTCACAGCGTGCTGGAGGAGAGTAAAGACAGACTTATTTACGACAAATCGCTTCTCTCAATCTTCTCTTCCGCTCTCCTGGTCAAACAATTATTTGCCAGTTTTCCAGACACGCTTCTGCGCGCACACCGATTTGGTGTTTTTCACACACACAGACGATGTAGATACAAACTATATTAAACGAATAGGGGAAATGTTGGGCTGTGGGTATATCCAACACACAGAACTAAATGAGTTTATGTGATTTTATTCACTTTAAACATCAATCACTAACAAATATCAGGTATTACATAAATTATCATAAGTACACAACTGCAAATAACAAATTTGGGAGGGGTGAAGAAGATTGGTATCGACTAAGCCCTTCCCGCTTATTAGACAAAGACAAACCCAGTCCAGAGATAGATAATATCAGGAACATAGGTACGTTAACCTAACAGTGAAGTTAATTACTCTGAAAGAGGTGTTACAAAGTTAGGTATAGGTGATAGAAAAAAAACCTGTTCTTCCCAGCTGTTCTTCCCTTTACTAAGCAAATGGAAAGGAGGGGGGTTTTTAAACAGAGTTAACCAATTAGCAACTCCCCCTTAAAGGAACAATGCAGGGAATACAGAAAAATTATATTACTAGGCAAGAAAGTTAACAACAGGTTTACAAAAGAAAAACGATTACATTTCCTGTCATTCATACACACGCGTGAGGATCCACACTCATATACTCACACACTTACCGAATGCAGCCTCAGACGATCCATAAAAAGTATATAAAAACAGCAAGTAATCTTTCGACATATGAACTGTCTAGTCCTTCGATGTCCCGCCCCAGATGTTTGCGAGGGTTTGTTGGTAACAAATATTCTCACTTATCGCAAGACTTGAAGACTAAGAGTTCTCGTGTTTTTTATTATATATATATAAGGAGTCTATGGGATGGCACTAACCCAGTTCGGCACAGGGGTGAAAATGAAGTGGTCTCTTTTAATCCTCCGCTATGGTAAAATTCCTTCAATGCGTGATGATAGTTTTTATTAAATCCAATTGAGGAAAAAACTAGGCTCATTCACAGTCAGGACAATATGTACTCTCTCACAGTAAACAGTAAATAAAATATCGCTACTGGCGCTGTTCATCTTCCAGTTTATCTTACAGATTTAATTTGATGATGATAATAATCAAATGATCTTGGGTAGGCTTTCTTTCATGTAATTATGTTAGCTAGGCCGTACCGGACCACCACAAGATTTACTTTAAAAAAATGTCTCATCAAACTGTCTGGAAGTTTAAGAACCGAGTATGGAAACTCTGAAAGATTTCGTTATTGCTGGGATTGCAAAAGGTGATCAATCTAGAGAAAAAGATAGAAAACCCATAACAACATAATCATACTTTAAAACAAATAATCTTCTAAGCGCGCGATAAATTTCCCGTTAAGCCTATAATACACTCGAGTATTTAATTATGTATTTAATAAACACTGCGCGAGTTCTAGTGGTTAAAAACACACATCTATAAAACTAGGACTTAACTGAATTTATTAATTATAAATTCCTTCGCGACTTTAAAAGTTAATTTAAGCATCTATTATCTTTTGAAATAATATAATAGATAGATCATTATATTTACAACTGGAACTATTGAGACGGTTTAATTTAATAGGTTTAAATTAACACAAAATCCAATGAAATATAATGAATGAACTAGACCACTGATCACTTTACACAATATATATATATTACCGCTTTGCACAGAGATAGAATTCACTGCAAATAAAATGAAAATCCAGGGGATAATCTAGCAAGATTTCAAATATCGCTAGTGCTACTATCAAGTTCTGGCCAGCGAATGATAACGTGTCTAGTCTTCATGGTCTATTTAGCTAAAATGGAATGTAAGTTGAGTGGGACATGATAAACTTGACAGCTTATTTGATCTCACGAACTTTTGGGGATCTGACCGCCAAATCAAGAGAAGAAACCGCACCCTGGTCTTCGTATCTCCGTTCGCTGCTGCCCGTTTCGGTTTCCCCGTTCGCTCGGTTGCGATTGACACTGAGACGCGAAATTAGCGGCAAGCAACTGCGTCTCGTATCAGGGACCACTACTGTCTTTGATAACGCCGATAGTCTCCCCTAAAATCCCTCAGTTCGTCTCTTTGATCTCGTGCCGCCTACTAAATGAGTCCCGGTGGAATGAGTTCTGGCAAACGAAAAGTTACAACAAATGTTCAGGGGTTCTAATGTTATGAAAAGCTAAAGGTCCCTTTAAATCATCCATCATATCAGGGAAAATTCACTTGTCAAACTAGACGTACGTCACAATCGTCCCCACTTTTAGACATGAAACCATTTTCATGTTTCATTTTTTGACAATGGAGGTGACCTGATTGGTGATTTTAGGATGAGTGGTATCTTCAGTTTGCTCTTCTTCCTCTGTAGACCAGTTTCTACTCAGGAAATCAGCCCCGACATTCTGTCTTCCCGGAATATATTCCACTTTGAAAGAATAAACGCTTAAAAGAAGCGCCCAACGCATGATCCTTGCGTTAAATTCTTTATTGGCACCAAGAAATGCTAACGGAGCGTGGTCTGTTTGCACCGTGAAAGATGTACCATAAAGAAACTCATGATGGCGTCTGATACCGTCAATCAGAGCAAGACATTCCCTTTCAACTACGCTGTAGTTCCGTTCCGCTTTATTTAATTTCCGACTGCCATAGGCAACTGGAAATAGCATGTTCAGGTCACTGTCATCGGCTTGAAGCAGTGTTGACCCGATGCCCTGACCTGACGCGTCGACTCTCAGTACAAAAGGTTTCTTGAGGTCAGGCAACCTCAAAATGGGGTATGCAGACAACTGTCCTTTCAAAGTGCTATACGCGTGTTCGCACTTTTGATCCCATATGACCTTATCAGGACAACCTTTCTTTGTGAGGTCAGTCAGAGGTGCCGTCAGTCCGTTGAAGTTCTGGATGTACTTCTGATAGTATGCACATAGCGATATGAAGGAACGTACGTCTTTCTTCGTTCGGGGTCTTTTTGCTGCCATTATTTTCTCCACGTTCTTCTTAATAGGCCAACTGCATCCGTGAGAAATAGTGTGCCCCAGGAAGTCTAACTGTTCAAACCCGATGAGACATTTGCTAGGTCTGGCTGTGAGACCCGTTTCCTGTAGTCTCCTGAGGAGCATAGCAACCGTAGCAATATGTTCTTCATAGGTTTCCGATGCAATTAAGATGTCATCCATGAAATTATGGATATGGGGACTTTGCAAAGGTTGTAGAAGCTTCCTCATCATCCTGGTGAACACTCCTGGTGCATTATGCAAACCGAACGGCATCACGTTAAATGTGTAATGTCCTTCACTAGTGCTGAAAGCTAACAAAGGTTTAATTTCCTCCTTGACTGGTATTTGATAATAACCTTTGCTGAGGTCAATCTTGGAGAAGATCTTTGCTTTGCTGAGCTTGGTGAACAACTCAGAAACAGTTTGGAGAGGTTCGGGCTGGAATTCCGTTACCGTGTTTAGCAACCTGTAATCAATGCACAGCCGAACTTCCTTATTGGGCTTCTGCAACAGCACTACACTCGAGCTGTAAGGAGATGTAGACTCACTGATAATTCCTGCCTGACGCAGCTTGTCTATTTCTCCGCGAAGTGCATCAGCTTTAGCGTACGGGATGGGGTAAACTCTGGTTTGAACAGGGGTCTCGTTTGTTAATTTCATATCAAATTCAATGAGATTTGTTCGACCAGGTACATCCGTTAAGACTGCACTGTACTGTTTTAGTAGAGCCCTGGTTTCTGTTTGTTGTTCTGGTGAGAGATTGTCGCCGAACTTGACATCTTTAAAGGATTCTGTGGGTTGCAATGGATACTCCATGCAACCATCATCATCTTCCTCGTCTTCCGTTGCTATGGCGACAGCCAGGAGATGCTCGGAGGATGGCACCGGTCTTTCCAAATATTTCTTTAGCAGATTTATGTGGAAGACCTTCTCCTTTCCTTTGATGGAGATCTTGTAGTTGGTACGTGAGATCTTTTTAAGGACGGTAAACGGTCCTTGCCATCCGATGCGAAGTTTATTGCTTCCGGTTGGAAGTAGCAATAGGACTTTCTCCCCTGGTTGTAGTTCTCTCTCTTTTGCAGCTTTGTTGTATCTTTTAGTAATTTTAGCGCGGGCTTTCTTAAGGTTGGTAGTAGCTAGATCCCATCCTAGCTTTAGCCTTTCCTTAAGCTCAGATACGTACTTGCTTGCAGAGACGACTGTCTCGTCAGCCTTCTGGTCTGTCAGGGACCGAAGTAAGGCTTCTAGTGGCCCCTTAATAGGTCTGCCAAATAAAAGTGTAGCTGGCGCAAAACCCGTAGACGCTTGGGGTACCTCTCGGTAGGCGAATAAGGCAGCCGATATATATTGGTCCCAGTCTTCCGGTTTCTCCTGACCCAGCTTACGTAACATCATGGTGAGGGTACCGTTAAAACGTTCCACGAGCCCATTTCCGGCCGGATGGTAGGGACTTGTGTGGATATGTTTGGCCCTCAAGATCTTAAAGATCTCCTCCATTAACAGGCTACGGAATTGGGATCCATTGTCCGTCAAAACTTGTTGAGGGAATCCCAACCGTGTAAAAATTTGCACAAGGGCTTCTGCGACATGCTTGGAATTAGTGCATGGTAGCGGTACGGCTTCGGCCCACATAGTGCAAGTGTCAACTAAGGTCAGGATGAACCTGTTCCTTCTTTTGGTCTTTTCCAGAGGACCAATAATGTCGACAGCAACCCGTTCAAATGGAGTCCCTACTATTGGCATTTGCCCCATAGGTACTGGGGGTGTCAAGTGCTTGGGTGCTACCCGTTGGCACTGGGCGCAGGATTTCACATACCTGACAATGTCAGAGTTCATTCCTGGCCACCAATAGTGGTTTTTTATTCGCTGAATAGTGGCGTTTTGTCCCATATGTCCGCTAAAGGGAAGAGAGTGCCCCATTTCTAAGATCTGGTTTCTGTACTGCGTCGGTACTAGGAGCTGGTTATTCCCCGTGTCCGGGTTGCCCGTTCTACGATACAATACACCATCCTTAGAAAAGATGTCTCCGTTGTGTCTGGGGTCCTTAGCCATGGGCAGTTTTTTTTAAGCAGGGCGCCAGAGTAGGGTCCTTTTGTTGCGCCTCCTTCAGTTCATTTGGCAACAAGTTTGGCGCAGGCTCCCTCTCCTTCTTGGCTTGCCCTCTTGTGGTTACCGCTGCCACAATCGGCTCCTTAGGTCTCCCAATGAACACATATCTACATCCCAGGATAACTGGGTAGATCGGATCATCCATTATGGCCGCTTTAATAACTCCTCTGACAAAGTCAGAGTGTATTTCTACCAGTGCGATAGGAAGCGTCCTGGGTGCGTCACTCCTGAAAACTCCACTAAGTTTGACGGTTTCCTCTGTCTCCTGACCTGGTTTGACTAGATGTCTAGCAACAATACAACTAAAACTTAATCCAGTGTCAAAGAGACAAGTAGTTGAGGTACCATTCAAAATTACAGTTCCTCGAGTTGAGGGTCGGTCCCCCTCAGGTTGAGAATCACTGACGTTGACTCTACCTTTCGAGGCTGTATGCAAACATCCAACGCGGTTTGAACCGGTTTGTTTGCCCTGATCAGACGTTCCTGGTGTAGGGGTCTTCCCTTTTCCTTGACCTTGGTGGCCGCGCTGCCACGTAGGCTTGGTGGGTTGATCAGAATTGTTGTTTGGGGGGTATCGGGTTTTGTAGAATTTCGATTTTTCCTGGGGAGGTTTCTGGGTATTGTTATCTCGTTGGTTATAATGTTGAGAGGAAGTGGAAGAATAGGATGCCTGCTCTAGATTCTGTTTTCGAGATGGCTCATCGGTGGGTTTACGTTTAGTGCTGGGAAGTTCGGCCATTGCATTGCTATAGCGTTCGGCTTTATTGAGTATGTCTTCAAGCCTGACTGCCCCCTGTTCAGCCAAAAATCTACGAGTTTCATTCGACAAAGTGGATTTTATCTGCTCCACAAGAACAAGTTCGAGGAGTCCCTCATATGAAAGAGGTAGGTCAGATAATTCAATGCACTTTGTCAGATAACCCGTGAGACGTGAAGAGAACTGGGGAAATGTTTCCGTGCTCTCTTTTCGGCTGTTTCTGAACAACTGCAGAAACTTTCGGGCAGTCATCTCAAACTGCTGTAGTAAGGCCTTCTTCAACAGGTCATAATCATGTTGATTCGGTCCCAGCTTTGTGTACACGTCATAAGCATTGCCTTTCAGTGACGTTGAAAGTTTGAGCGCCCAGCGGGTACTCTCTAACCCATAAAGATTCGCGAGTCTCTCGAATTTTTCTAGGTAGCTGTCAATTTTTTCGTTAGGGCTAGGAAAAGATTCTAAAGAAAACGACATAGCAGTTAATTGGGCAGACTGAGTGCTGGAGAGATCCATTGTTTGAGACTGGGGCGAAGACGGCTCTCCATTATTTGAAGTAGAGGCACTCCGACTCTCTAAAGCCTTGAGCGCTAATTCATGCTGTCTTTCCTTGTCTCTCTCTCTTTCCCTGCGGGCGTCCATCTCTGCCTCAATTTTCTTCTGCTCCAATTGACGATCGTCCGCTTCTTTCTTCCTAGCTTCTGCCCTCTCTTCCTCCGCGTCATACCTTTGAAGTTCCTGGTTGATAAACAGATTCGCAGCTTCTGTGTCTAGTCCTGAGTCCTTGGCCTCTTGCCTCAAAAGGGATCTTATCCTAATTCTCTCAGCCATTGTCAAAGAACTGGATGCTTCTAAGACTAGAGAATAGTAAGATGGAACAAGAAGGGGAAAAACTCAAAGCCGCTACGAAAAAAAACCAAAGTAAAAAAAAAATTTACTAGAGTTACCTCCTACCTGTACTGTGCAAACTTATCGCTGCTATTATCTGGCAATTAAGGCTCTAAACGCAAGCGACTATGCCACTAAATGGTAAGTTACACTGGAAAAGAATCTACTTTTACTAACAGTAGAGAAAAATTTAAATTAAAACAATTTAAAAGGAAAAAAAAAAAAAATTTTTTTTTTCTTCCCTAAATTTTAAATCTCTGACAACAAACTCCGTCCCTAAAGTCAATTATTGAGATGAGACGTTGTTAACTTAATTTTTAAAAATCAGAACAATCCGTCTTTAGCTAAGCTCAACTCTTTTTAACTTCAAAAACCTTAGTGACTGTAAAACAATCACGCAATCCCAGCAACTCTTATAAAGAAAGAAATTGAATTATCTCCGCCAGAGGATAATTAAAATAGCAAATATTTTTGTTTATCTGTACTTTCTACTGCTGTGGAGAGAAAACAACCTGTAAATATGCTGTGTGGACAACCCAAATACTTAAAGAACGTTTGTCTAGGGGTGTAATTATTTATTTATTTCCCTAATTCACAAGACAAATCATTCACACTCTACCTAGTTAGACCCAGACTAAATCAGACTCAAAATATCTTTAACCCGGCTATACGATTGCCTCAAATGTAGCTCAAGATCCCAGAACCAGCCCACAAATATGTGTGCATCAAATGTATCTCAAAATAATCCTGGACGAGCCAGCCAAATATTGTCGTAAATTTATTTTGAGAGAAAAGAGTCGTAGAAATAGTGGTCCGGTTTAGAGTGGAAAATGATGATGGAAAGCTCAGTGATAGAAAATGTAGATATTAAATAGTTGCTTCACAGCGTGCTGGAGGAGAGTAAAGACAGACTTATTTACGACAAATCGCTTCTCTCAATCTTCTCTTCCGCTCTCCTGGTCAAACAATTATTTGCCAGTTTTCCAGACACGCTTCTGCGCGCACACCGATTTGGTGTTTTTTTTTTCACACACACAGACGATGTAGATACAAACTATATTAAACGAATAGGGGAAATGTTGGGCTGTGGGTATATCCAACACACAGAACTAAATGAGTTTATGTGATTTTATTCACTTTAAACATCAATCACTAACAAATATCAGGTATTACATAAATTATCATAAGTACACAAATGCAAATAACAAATTTGGGAGGGGTGAAGAAGATTGGTATCGACTAAGCCCTTCCCGCTTATTAGACAAAGACAAACCCAGTCCAGAGATAGATAATATCAGGAACATAGGTACGTTAACCTAACAGTGAAGTTAATTACTCTGAAAGAGGTGTTACAAAGTTAGGTATAGGTGATAGAAAAAAAACCTGTTCTTCCCAGCTGTTCTTCCCTTTACTAAGCAAATGGAAAGGAGGGGGCTTTTAAACAGAGTTAACCAATTAGCAACTCCCCCTTAAAGGAACAATGCAGGGAATACAGAAAAATTATATTACTAGGCAAGAAAGTTAACAACAGGTTTACAAAAGAAAAACGATTAAATTTCCTGTCATTCATACACACGCGTGAGGATCCACACTCATATACTCACACACTTACCGAATGCAGCCTCAGACGATCCATAAAAAGTATATAAAAACAGCAAGTAATCTTTCGACATATGAACTGTCTAGTCCTTCGATGTCCCGCCCCAGATGTTTGCGAGGGTTTGTTGGTAACAAATATTCTCACTTATCGCAAGACTTGAAGACTAAGAGTTCTCGTGTTTTTATTATATATATATAAGGAGTCTATGGGATGGCACTAACCCAGTTCATCACAGGGGTGAAAATGAAGTGGTCTCTTTTAATCCTCCGCTATGGTAAAATTCCTTCAATGCGTGATGATAGTTTTTATTAAATCCAATTGAGGAAAAAACTAGGCTCATTCACAGTCAGGACAATATGTACTCTCTCACAGTAAACAGTAAATAAGATATCGCTACTGGCGCTGTTCACCCGTGTATTACCGGGGCCCGAAAGGGGAGCAAAGAATAGTAACACTGCACCCTACCACGCATGTCGTAAAAGGCGACTAAGGAGGGTATGGGCATGGGGCTGTTTACCCCATCCCGTAAAAACTTCGCACAGTGGGCTGATCACCTGCTTGCCAACCAATCTGATTACGGAAACAATGATAGATTGTTTGGTCTGTTTTTGTTCCACAAAGACGCCACTAGGCGTGGTGGAAACAGCGATAGATTGATCAATTTGTTGTTGCCCTAAGACGCCACTAGGCGTACTGGCCACATACTGCTTTGCCGGTTGGTGGCTAAGGATGGAAGAAGAAGAAGAAGAGAACTGGCACTGTTCATCTTCCAGTTTATCTTACAGATTTAATTTGATGATAATAATCAAATGATCTTGGGTAGGCTTTCTTTCATGTAATTATGTTAGCTAGGCCGTACCGGACCACCACAAGATTTACTTTAAAAAAATGTCTCATCAAACTGTCTGGAAGTTTAAGAACCGAGTATGGAAACTCTGAAAGATTTCGTTATTGCTGGGATTGCAAAAGGTGATCAATCTAGAGAAAAAGATAGAAAACCCATAACAACATAATCATACTTTAAAACAAATAATCTTCTAAGCGCGCGATAAATTTCCCGTTAAGCCTATAATACACTCGAGTATTTAATTATGTATTTAATAAACACTGCGCGAGTTCTAGTGGTTAAAAAACACACATCTATAAAACTAGGACTTAACTGAATTTATTAATTATAAATTCCTTCGCGACTTTAAAAGTTAATTTAAGCATCTATTATCTTTTGAAATAATATAATAGATAGATCATTATATTTACAACTGGAACTATTGAGACGGTTTAATTTAATAGGTTTAAATTAACACAAAATCCAATGAAATATAATGAATGAACTAGACCACTGATCACTTTACACAATATATATATATTACCGCTTTGCACAGAAATAGAATTCACTGCAAATAAAATGAAAATCCAGGGGATAATCTAGCAAGATTTCAAATATCGCTAGTGCTACTATCAAGTTCTGGCCAGCGAATGATAACGTGTCTAGTCTTCATGGTCTATTTAGCTAAAATGGAATGTAAGTTGAGTGGGACATGATAAACTTGACAGCTTATTTTATCTCACGAACTTTTGGGGATCTGACCGCCAAATCAAGAGAAGAAACCGCACCCTGGTCTTCGTATCTCCGTTCGCTGCTGCCCGTTTCGGTTTCCCCGTTCGCTCGGTTACGATTGACACCGAGACGCGAAATTAGCGGCAAGCAACTGCGTCTCGTATCAGGGACCACTACTGTCTTTGATAACGCCGATAGTCTCCCCTAAAATCCCTCAGTTCGTCTCTTTGATCTCGTGCCGCCTTCTAAATGAGTCCCGGTGGAATGAGTTCTGGCAAACGAAAAGTTACAACAAATGTTCAGGGGTTCTAATGTTATGAAAAGCTAAAGGTCCCTTTAAATCATCCATCATATCAGGGAAAATTCACTTGTCAAACTAGACGTACGTCACAGCTGTGAGTATGAACAAATGCACATGATCACTGCTGAATAAATTGAGTGAATGCAGGACGGAGTGATTTCTTTATTGTTGTAATTTGGCACCCATTTTGCTGTCTTAACTTTATGTATGCAAGTACTGCTAATCATATGTCCCTTAAAATAGAGCAGTGATATCAAGTCTGTCCATACCTTAAAAGGGGGAAATATTAGACCTAATCATATGTATCCTTGATTCCTTGGGGCTATCACTTTCTTCTAAGAGGACTGTGGGCATACCTTGGGGGATAAGATCATACTGTGGGTCTATCATTCTTGTATCATTTTTATTGACTTTATGACTATTTGTATATGCTTTGATGTAATTTCTATGTGTTGTGATGAAATTTTAGATGATAATTAAAATTTCTCTTGAAATTAATCAGCGCGTTGGTCAGCTCGTTCCAAAATATCTATTTAATCATTTGTTATAGGTTTCCCACGTCTGTACGTCTAACTGTCATCTTGTATGTGCGTGCACGTGAGTGGATAGAACTATATATGTATTATATATATGTGTGTTTAGACTGTCTGATTCCTCTAAATCTGTCGTAGAAGATAGGAGAGAGAGAGAAGAGTTCTCGATCTCAGAGACAGCCTCTATCACATTCTACCATCTCACTCGTGGAAATCTATTTTTACCATCATCTCTCACTGTGGCTATCACTCATTCTAATCTATTCAGAAGGGACCAACCCAAGTCTTAATTCTCCTATCAAAAATCTACGGCAAATGTAGTCTCGTCCGTAGGATTTTTTTGAACTTAGAATAGGAAGACGAGTACGATAAATAAATTACCTCGTCTGTTATTTTCTTTATTCTGTAATAGATTAAGAGTGTGATTGTCTCGTGGTATTGTGTATCTTTTAAAATAATTTATCCCCTAGACATAACGACCTGTTTATGGGCGTGCTGACCACACAACTAATAATTGTTTTCCACAGCATTTCTGAACATATATACATTGAGTTACAGTTTGATTTTGTCGGAATATATGTTAGTTACTGATTTTGTAATACTAAACGCTGGTAAAATTTGTGACTGTCTAACAGTCACAGGGTTCTGAAGAAGTAGGTGTCTGAGCAAAGCTAAGGAGTGCGTTCAGACAATTACATACTGTAAATTGCCTCCCTTACACTAACTGTCTTCAGGGGTGAACTTGATAGTGGATTTAAAATTAAAGGGATTCTTTTTCCTCCTTAAACAAATTTTTGAAATAATTATTTTGTTTCCACTGTAGCAACGTATTTTTCAGTGAGTAATCTTAACTACCATTTATTTGGCATAGTCGTCTGCATTAGGTGCTTTATTGCCGATTAATAGCAGCGATAGTTAGATACTATATTTTGGAGGAGGTATCCCAGGTTAAAGTATATCATCTTTTGTTTTGGTATTTTCTCGCTAGGTATAGGAACCAGTGTATCCTTTTTTCCTATTTCTTTCTCGACTAAGTCTCAGTCACTGACCTATTATGGCAGAGAGGGCGAAGCTTAGACAGCTCCTCAGGGACGAAGCAAGAGAAGAAGGTTTGGACGGCGAGGAAGCGAAAGGTTTCGTCAGGGACAACCTTGACAGATATGACGCGGAGAGGAAAGCAGCTGAAGCTAAAGAGGAAAAAGAAAAACTAAGGAGGAAAGAAGCGGAAGACCGTCTATTACAGCAGAGGAAGATGGATGAGGAAATGGAAATCCGCAGGGAGAGACAGCAAGAGAAGGAGAGGGAGGAAAGAGAGAAGGAAAGACAGCATGAGGAAAGAGAGAAGGAAAGACAGCATGAGGAAAGAGAGAAGGAGAGACAGCATGAGGAAAGAGAAAATAAATGAGCAACGACGACAGCATGAGTTGGCGCTCAAAGCTCTAGAGGTTTAAAGTCGTGGTGCTGCCTCTACCTCCAGCAATGGTGAGTCTTCTCCTCATTCTTCCATAACTGATCCTTCTAGCACTCAATCTACTCATCTCACTGCTATGTCTTTTCCGCTAGAATCTTTCCCTTGTCCTAATGAGAAGATTGACACGTATCTAGAAAAATGTGAGAAAATTGCAACTCTGTACGGTTTAGAGAGGTCGCGTTGGAATATGAAGCTTGCCCAGGCTTTGAAAAGTTCTGCTTACGATGTGTATGCAAAACTGGAGAGCAGCCAACAAGACAACTATGATGTGTTGAAGAAAGCGTTACTGGAGCGCTTTGAAATGAATGCTCGCAAATTTTTGCAACTGTTTCGCAACAGCAGGAAGGAGAGCTCTGAAACTTTTCAGCAGTTTTCATCTCGTTTAAAGGGATATTTGACAAAGTGCCTTGAGCTTTCACAGCTCCCCTCTACCTATGAAGGTCTGGAGGAATTTGTTTTAACAGAACAAATAAAGAACACTTTGTCTGCTGATACCCGGAGATTTCTAGCTGAGCAGGGGGCAGAAAAGCTTGAAGACATCTTAGAAAAGTCTGAGCGATATCATAATGCGCTGGCTGAACTACCGGCCACAAAACGGAAACCGACAGAAGAGCATTTTCGAGAGAATAATCTAGACCAATCTTCTCATGCTTCTAATCAGAATAACCACAGAGAAACTGGACCTCAAAACCCCCCTCCTGAAAAATCCAAGTTCTAAAAAAACAAGTACCCCAACCACAGTAAACAGTCTGATCAACCCGACCGCCCTTCATGGCAGCGTGGCCAGAAAGGACAAGGTGGCAAAGGGAGAATCCATGAGCACGGGACTAATGATCAGAGCAAGCATACCGAGCCGAAACGCATAGGATGCTTGCTAACAGTCTCGCACGGCGGAATTATTGACAGTGATTCCCAACCTGTTGGGGATACACCCTCAACGCGAGGTACTGTTATATTGAACGGTTCTCAAACTTTTTGTTTATTTGACACGGGGCTTTCTTATGATTGCATTGTCGCCAGAAACCTGGTTAAACCCGGTCAAGAGACAGGAGAGACCGTCGAACTTTGTGGAGTTCTTAAGAGTGATGCACCTACAGCGCTTCCCATCGCTTTGGTGGAGATACACTCTGAGTTTGTCAAAGGTGTGATCAAAGCGGCTGTTATGGATGACCCATCTACCCAGTCATACTTGGCGGTAGATACGTGTTTATTGGGAAACCGGAAGAGCCGATTGTGGCAGCAGTAACTACAAGAGGGCAAACCAAGAAGGAACTGGAGCCTGCGCCTAATTTGTTACCTATGGAACTTAAAGAAGCGCAACAAAAGGACCCTACTTTGGCACACTGCTTTAGGAAACTGCCCATGGCTAAGGAACCCAGACAGCACGGGGACATTTTTTTAAAGAATGGCGTACTTTATCGCAGAACGGGCAAGCCTGACCAAGGTTACAACCAGCTCCTAGTACCGAAACAGTACAGAAGCCAAATCCTAGAAATGGGACACTCTCTTCCCTTCAGCGGACATATGGGACAGAACGCCACAAACCAACGGATAACCACTCAATATTGATGGCCAGGAGTAAATACTGATATTATCAGGTATGTCAAATCCTGTGCCCAGTGCCAACGTGTGCCACCCAAGCAACGGGCACCCCCAGTCTCTTTGGGTGAAATGCCAATAGTGGGAACACCATTCGAACGGGTTGTGATCGACATTTTAGGACCCTTAGAAAGGACTAATAGAAGGAACTGGTTTATCCTGACCTTAGTCGATACATGCACTTTATGGGCAGAAGCTATCCCGCTAACATGCGCAGATGCCAAGCATGTCGCAGACGCCCTCGTGCAGATTTTCACTCGGTTGGGATTCCCTCAGCAAGCGTTGACGGATAACGGATCTCCATACCGAAACCTGTTGATGGATGAGATCGTTAAGATCTTGAGGGACCAGCACATCTACACTAAGCCTTACACTCTGGCCAGAAGTGGGTTAGTAGAACGTGTTAACGGAAACCTCAACATGATGTTAAGTCAACTGGGACAAGTGAAATCTGAAGATTGGGATTGTTGCATTCCGGTAGCTTTATTTGGCTACAGAGAATCTCCTCATGCTTCCACAGGATTTCCGCCAGCTACGCTTTTATTCGACAGACCCATTAAGGGCCCGCTTGAAGCCTTACTTTGGTCGCTGACAGACCAGAAGGCTGATGAGACAGTTGTCTCAGCAAGTAAATATGTGTCGGATTTAAAGGATAGGTTGAAGCCAGGATGGGACCTAGCAACGACTAACTTTAAGCGAGCACGCACAAAGCATGCTAACCGATACAGGAAAGTCGCGAAAGAGAGAGAAATGGAAGCAGGAGAGAAAGTTTTGGTGTTACTCCCTACCGGAAACAACCAACTGAGGATCGGATGGCAAGGGCCGTTTACCGACCTGAAAAAGATTTCTAAGGCTAACTACCAGATCTCTATTCAAGGAAAGGAAAAGGTTTTCCATTTAAATCTGTTAAAGAGATACTTGGAAAAACCAGTGCCAACCTCCGACCATCTCCCGACGATCGCCAAAACTGACGAAGATGACGATAGTGGTAGGGAAACTCCACTGCACACACACGAAATCTTTCAAAAATGTCAGAAGCGGCGACGCTCTTTTAAGCGCGCATGGGAGACATTCCAGAGAAAGGAAACTTTGGGAGTAGACTTGAATAGGAATTGGAGAGAGATGGAAGGAGGGGGGGGGAGATGAGAGGGAAGAGGACAAACACCCTGAAGCTACGGATATAGGAAATTTATTTGGGACCCCTTTGTCCTGGTTTAAGATATTAACCGGAGTTTGAAACTAGATTTTCATTCATTCTCCTAATTTGCAGTAGACAGGTTGTTCGTGAATAGAATAAGCTGTATAGCGAAGCTCCTAGTTTGTTCGGAAATTTGCCGAGCTTCTAGACTCCTAATAAATAGATCAGCGTATAATTCTAAAGTGTGCGATTACCTGTAGTTCTGTGTTGAGTGAATACTGGGGTTAACCCAAAACTTTGCCAGCGTTAAGTACTGAAGAGTGATATCTGTGAAGAACTAACACATTTTCCTTAAAAGCCTTGGTGCAGAATCTTTACAAGTTATTTAAAAGGTAAATGAAGTAACAGGCCTATCGCGCCACATTTAAATTCTTCCTGAGAAACAACTCAAGTACATTTTTAGCCTGTGTGGCAAGTAACATATTAACGTCAGTAACATTCCGACGGAGTTTTGACTAGTGGTGTGGTGACCAAATAGAGTCCTTTCCTGAAAGTAGACACCGATCTGACATTCCTCAATTCTAGAAACCTAAGCTATTGACACTGTGCTCGTTGTTAATGTTCGTGCCTGGACAATTTTAATGTGACCTAAACAGACATCCGAAAAATAAGAACACCCAAGGAATCGTTCCCTGAAGCAGAGAATTCATCCCGTCTTTTTGGAACTGGGGATTTCTTGGTCAAAGACTGCCTTTGACGATTCTGTATGTGAATGTCCTAAATATTGTGTTTCCAGAAGTGGCTATCAAAGCTGTGAGTATGAACAAATGCACGTGATCACTGCTGAATGAATAGAGTGAATGCAGGACGGAGTGATTTCTTTATTGTTGTAATTTGGCACCCATTTTGCTGTCTTAACTTTATGTATGCAAGTACTGCTAATCATACGAGGGGCGTTCAGAAAGTAATGCACCACATCGTTTTTCTCAGCTAATAATGAAAATAGAAGCATGAAATTTTGCACACTTCAAATATGGCATGTGCCAATTGTGTGCACCAAATTGCACTGCAATTGGCCAAATAATACGGCTGCCCTAAACCGTTGAAATGGAGCGTGTTAGCAGCCTGCGTTATAAGCAGCGAATTGCGATAGAATTTCTCGTTGCAGAGAAGGAAACTGTTGTGAACTTTCACAAGCGTCTATGTGATGTGTATGGAAGTTTTGCAGTCGACAGGAGTACAGTCAGTCACTGGGTTCAGAGAATCAAAGAATCAGGAAGTGGAGATACGGAGCTGCTTGATCGGCCGCGCTGTGGACGTCCTGCCACAGCCACCAACGCAGAAGTGTTGAAATGCGCTGAGGGCATTATTCTTACTGATAGGAAAATCACTACTCAACAATTGGCCTTACAGCTGTCAGTCACCATTGGTAGTGCAAATGCAGTTATAAAAATTCTTGGATTTTCAAAGGTTTGCGCAAGATGGGTTCCTCGAAGTCTCACAAACGACCACCGATTGCAAAGGAAAGCAGTTTCTTCTGAATTGTTGGAGCGTTGCAATGCTGATGGAGAGAACTTTTTTGCTAAGATCGTTACAGGTGACGAAACCTGGGCACATCATTTTGAACCTGAGACAAAAAGACAGTCAATGGAGTGGCATCATCCGCAATCAACACGAAGAAAGAAATTCAAGACAATTCCTTCAGCTGGAAAGGTCATGATCACTGTCTTTTGGGACATTGAAGGTGTGATTCTTGTGGACGTTATGCCAAGAGGAGAGACAATTAATTCGCAAGCTTACATTAAGACATTGCAAAAACTCAATCAACGTTTTCGCAGAGTTCGGCCGCACAAGAATCCAACAGACCGGCTTCTCCTTCACGACAATGCGCGACCTCACACAAGTCTGGCAACACGGGAAGCAATAACCAAATTGGGTTGGACTGTACTACCCCATCCACCCTATAGTCCCGGTTTGGCACCCTCTGATTTTCATCTATTTGGCCCACTTAAAGATGCACTCCGTGGGACAAGGTTCGAAGATGATGAAGGAGTGATTCATGCAGCGAAGAAATGGCTACATGATCAAGACAAAATCTGGTACGGGCTAGGAATACATACACTTGTTTCGCGCTGGCATAAAGCCGTACAAGTTGATGGGGATTATGTTGAATAATACCGATGTTTACATGACAAATCCATGTATATTGTGTATAAATTTCATGCTTTTTGAATAAACAGCTCCTGAGAAAAACGATGTGGTGCATTACTTTCTGAACGCCCCTCGTATTTCCCTTAAAATAGAGCAGTGATATCAAGTCTGTCCATACCTTAAAAGGGGGAAATATTAGACCTAATCATATGTATCCTTGATTCCTTGGGGCTATCACTTTCTTCTAAGAGGACTGTGGGCATACCTTGAGGGATAAGATCATACTGTGGGTCTATCATTCTTGTATCATTTTTATTGACTTTATGACTATTTGTATATGCTTTGATGTAATTTCTATGTGTTGTGATGAAATTTTAGATGATAATTAAAATTTCTCTTGAAATTAATCAGCGCGTTGGTCAGCTCGTTCCAAAATATCTATTTAATCATTTGTTATAGGTTTCCCACGTCTGTACGTCTAACTGTCATCTTGTATGTGCGTGCACGTGAGTGGATAGAACTATATATGTATTATATATATATATATATATATATATATGTGTTTAGACTGTCTGACTCCTCTAAATATGTCGTAGAAGATAGGAGAGAGAGAGAAGAGTTCTCGATCTCAGAGACCGCCTCTATCACATTCTACCATCTCACTCGAGGAAATCTATTTTTACCATCATCTCTCACTGTGGCTATCACTCATTCTAATCTATTAGAAGGGAACAACCCAAGTCTTAATTCTGCTATCAAAGATATACGACAAATATATATAAAAATGACATAAGGAACATCCAGAGTCCGATACCGCAGAACTATACTATACATTACCAAGAAGAGACCAAGTGATAATGTTCAGACTAAGAACCGGCCGTTGCAGACTTAAATACCATCTGTACAACAAACTCAAAATTGGACAGACAGATATGTACCCATGTTGGGGAGGACAAGCCAACAGTAGAACATGTGCTCCAAAACTGTTGGCTACATGAGAGGAGAAGGGCGGCAGCATGACCTTCACCAACCCAGTTGAGGGAGAAACTGTGTGGTGACGAGAGAAGCCTGAGACGGACTGCCAGCTTTATAAGAGAGATAGATGTGGTTATTTGAGAGATAGATGTGGTTATTTGAGAGATAGATGTGGTTATTTAAGAGCGAACGAACGAACGAACTTTATATTCAAAGGGTTAAGAATTGGGCGCGCAGGCTCTTCCACTCTCACTTATCTTGCATACTATATCCTTTCATTCTCACATGTTACTTTAAGCATTAGTTTAAAGGCATGCAACATTTTAAAGGTAATATAACAGCATACATTTACAGTATCCAATTATAATAAAACAATTAGTTTTTTTTTAACAAACAAGAAAGTAATGAGGAAAAAAACAAAACACAAACCAAACAACAACAGCAAAAAACAAACAAAACAAACAAATGCAAAACACCCATACAGTAAATCAGACAATAATTCAATAATTTGAATATGATCACATTAAGGTGGTATAGTATCAGAACTCATGAAATATTTGAACAGTCTGCTTTTGAATGAGTAGGGAGGTCGTGTGTTTTATTTTCCCTCCCTAACTCAAGAGCAGAATCAGATAGAACGAACGAACGAACTTTATCTTCAAAAGGTTTACAATTGGGAACGCAGGCACGTCCAACATTCTGCTCTTCCTTTCTCTCGTCTTCCATACAGAGCTTATTTATTCTCACATGCATTTTAAATATTATTTTTAAAATTATAAAATAAACAATATAAAACACAGTATAATAAAATCACAACATAGTAACAGAACGATAACAGTTACACACATTTACAGTACCTTATCATAATCAGTATTGAACAGGGCAAAAAAATCGGTAAAACCTACACAAGATATTAGATACTGCTTTGGATCATAACTAAACTAAAGTGGCATGTAATCTGCACTCATGATGTACTTGAAAAGTCCTGCGATTGTATGAAATGGACAAAGCGTGTTTTTTAGGTCGTGCGGAAGATAGTTCCACAGATGAGCAGCAGAAAAAGTTAAACTTATCTTGAATAAGTCAAGTCTTGGCATAGGTACTTGTAATTTGTTTAAGCGTTGGATGCGTCTTCCGCAGTATTTGAAAATAGGCCACAGATATGTTGGAGCATTCTGTGATAGGATGTTTTGAATGAATTAGACTTTGTTGAAGACCGAATAAGGACAAGACAATAAAAGAAGATTAAAAAAGGGAGAAGAAGAAGATCATAGTATAAACAATACAGGCATACCTCGCTTTATTGCGCTTTTTTTTTTCAAATTATTCATGTTTATTTATTCGAACGTGCTTTCTTCTTCCGATAGATTTTGACTCTCCACCAAAAAAATATTACTATTCGCTGAAGGCTCAGATGATGAAGATTATTATTTTTTGTAGCAATAAAGTATTTTTAATTTTACAGTGCATTGTACTTTTTATACCTATCGTTATTGCGCACTTAATAGACATAGTGTAAACATGATTTTAGGCTTTTATTTGCACCGGGTAGCCAAAAAAAATGGGTGTGACCCGCTTTATTGCGATATTCGCTTTATTGGTCTGGAACCAAACCCGCAATATCTCCGAGGTATGCCTGTACTAGATTAGATGATGATACAGCTTTAATAGTGAAAAGTGAAAAAGAGGTACAAGAATGAATGATAACGACAGTGATAGACGATGAAAAAAATCACCATGACTTTTAATTTAGTCCACCATAGAGTATGCAGCTACAAGCTTAACTGGCCACCTTGATGAAGAGTGCATCACAGCATACGTGTACTTATGTAGCGGTGGTTTCTGTTACAATTTGTTTGACATGATGATGTTGCCCACCTCATGCATAACCTTACGACATGCCTAAGGGAGTAATAGTCATATTCTTTCTTTGTCTCCTCGGAAACTTCTCCAACTACTTCCTTACTTACTTACTTACTTACTTACTTACTTACTTACTTAATTCCTTCCTTACTTACTTACTTCCTTCCTTCCTTACTTACTTACTTACTTTACTTACTTACTTACTTACTTACTTACTCGTTCCCCTTCTACCGTGAGGTGTAGAAACTTCTCCAACTACACTGTTTGTTATTTGGTAATGTTTCTTTATATCAGATACACATGCTTTTCTCGTAAGGGGGGGTCCTTCAGTTTACTGATGTCAAATCTTTTCTGTTTTGTTATTTTTGGCCCAGTAGTTCTAATCTTCAACTTTATTCTTGCTAGTACTGGGTTGTGATCACTTCCCACATCTGCACCTTTTCTTACTTTCACATCTTGCAGAGAATGTCTCCATCTGCTGTTGATCATTATGTGGTTTATCTAGTTTCAGTCACGGCCATTTGGTGATTCCCGCGTTAATTTGTGGATTTCTTTGTGTGGAAGAAGTGTTCCACCAATGATAAGGTTGTTTATGCCACAAAAAACCTATTAATTTATCACTATTTCAATTTACTATTCCGCTACTGTGTCTTCCCATTACTCTTTCCTTGTATGTATTATGTGTTCCAACCTTAGTATTGAGATCTCCAATTACTGTTATAAAAATATAAGATCATAACTGATGTACCTTCCATTTCTTTTTGTAATTATTGGCAAAAACGCATCCTTGTCCTCTATGGCTCTGTCATCTGTTGGTGCATAGCATTGTATTATAGCGATGTACGTGAATATCCTTATCAGTCTCGCTTCTTATTAATGATCTTTCTATGCCCTTCTTCGGGGTTATCTCCCTCTGCCCATCGTGGGCCCATAGTGAGATCATCCTGCATGCAGCAACCAGGTAAAAAGCCAGAGTTACGTCTGGGGCTCGTGACTCCTCGAAGCTTAGTGTGCAATGCTGGGTTCTCAACATGTTTTACAACAGGGGAAATCCCTGGAAGTGTGTGGATAATTTTAAGAGTCAATGAGGGTCTAATTAGTCTCACAGACAGAGGTTCACTTCCACATTTGAATACTGTAACACTGTGCTTAGCTGGTGGTCATATAAGGATGACTCAAGATATGTCTACATGCATGGAGAGGGGGCTAAAATGGCAAAATTTAACTAACGTCATATTTGAACGACCCCTTTTAACACAAATTTCCATTTATTTTGATGTAGATGCTGGTAAAAGTAGGCAATATCCATATTCACTGACCTCGACGCGAATGTTAGGATTCTATGCAAATAAGTGAATATGTAAATAAATAAACTAGCAATACTTACTACCAGTCAGCCATTCTGATTGGACCCCAAGCAACATGTGATCAAACCCAACGTTTATCTTCAATGTACTATTCACTTGTTTACTGTCAGTTTCTTGTTTTTGCAGAACTCACTGAAATCTGCTGGGATGATCTGGAGTGAGAACAATATATTAATTCTAACCATGCGTGACATCGCTGTATGGATCAGCAATCTCCAACATGGGATAGGCATTCAATGAAAACATATGAATACATATTTTAATCTTCGCTTGAAACTACGAAGTTAGTGTTTCACTGACAATGCACCGCTATCCCGATAAACATCAATAATTTTCAGATCGGTCAGGATAGATCGAGATATAGGATACATCCATTTATACAGGCTCCAGATGAACTGTTTTCAGAAAGTGAACGTATGCTAAAGGTAACTTGAAAAGTCTAAATATTTGGTCATACAAGAATAAACTAAATAATGCTTCTGTTCCCCTGTGAAATCGCCATGTTGGTCTATGCGTGTGTATGCCTGTCGTTGTTATTCGAATCAGTCCCTCTTCATGACCAAATCGTCCGACTGGCTAAGCGGGTAGAGCGCTTGCATATCGGCGACTTAGGTATCGAGTGTGTTATTGTTATTGTTGAACAGAATCGACATCATTGCACTCCAGGCAAACCCATAGGTGCTCAGTCTCCCTCAGCATATGTCGAAGAGTGTGAATGCTAACTGTTCCTATGGCTCGCTGGTTGTATACACGACGGATGCATCCTCTCATATGCCCATCTCTGCTAGTGTTGCTGCTAAAAACTTGTCGCAACTTATTCTGACCATGCATTCTGACTATAGTTAATTTTTAATGCATGGGAAGGAACTCATGGAATTGTAGTCACTTTTATTTCTACAGTCGTCTAATCTTGATAGCTATCGTCAAGAAGTTGTCTTATCTTGATAGCTAGGGTTGCCGATAGTTGTGTGAACGATTTTTGAGTCATGTCCATTTATGGAGCGCTCAGATCGCCAGTTCTTTGAAAACAGTTGGCAATCGCAATGTTTCAAGATTCTTTTCCTTTTAAGGTAAAAGGTCTTTAGTCGAACATCGTAGAACATTCTTCGTTTCGTAAATCTGGCTGAGTTGTATTCGATTCGCGTGTTCTGCATGTCTCTTTTTGTGGCGTTGTTTAAACGATTTCCGCCCAGGTCAGTCTGAGCAGAGAAGCTGGTAAGGCGAGACGTAGCTATGTGCTAGTCTTCGCTTAGATTATTCAGGAAGGAGTCCTCATTATTGTTGTTCCCTTTTTTGAGATGATATATCTCCATGTTATTCCTAATGCCTGGAGGCATATGTGATTATTCATTTAATTCCTGATGAACAGGTAAATGAATCCTTTTTTGCTAAGTGACTTTATCGCCATCTTGTGATGTTGACTTTCGCTTAGCCTGCCTTATTATAAAGTCTATATATTATGACAAGTTTGCTCAGCTCACGATCCACTTCTATTGTCACGCATCGATTGATGCCTGTCCTACGGACTACTTGCTTCCTGAACTTTATTGATGGATCTAGGTTTGATACCTTTGCTGTATAAGGAACATAGAGAACAATAATGTGGCGCTCAAAAGACATGCCTGTCTTGTTGAGGTCAAATCGAGGAGACCATATTTAATCTTCTAGTTGATATCTACTAGCTCTTATGGAAAGGGGAAGTTTACTACCTGACTACATGTCCAGCGGTCTACGATATCCTAAAAGGCATATCATGTACATTAATATTATGCTGTTTGCTGTGCCTGTTGAGTCGACTACTTCGATGATACAATGACTGTTGTGAAAATACCTGTGATGTTTTTCTACATAACGATGTCCATGCATTTTGTCATTGTGGCGTACAATATATATTGCCAAAAAACCATCACTGCTGTTTAAAGCTTTATTGACTTCATACGTCGTGATTTGGTGTGGCGTTCCTGTTGGAACTGTACCTGTATGACTGTGCAACTATTTTACACATGTACAGCAGTCCTAAGTCTACACCATACTTTAAGTGCCCTTGGCAACAGAAGATATATACTACGCAACAGCTAGCATTACGTTTTATGCCAAATTCCAACAGTCTCAACCTTGATGATCCATCTTTTGCTGTCATTCTCTAACAGGTGATCATTAATTATTCTCAGTATCTCTCCCTTATCCATATCCAGTGTCACCACTGTCAGTGCTCTTGATGCTAGTCTGTAAACTCTCTCATTACCGCGTACCCCTGCATGACCAGGACAGTATATTTTATGGGTTTATGGGAACGTAACCTGTTTGTGTCACATACCAATCTACCCAGCTGTTAATGAGCATCTGCTCCTAAATTGGGGAGAGAAAAATCAGCGATGAAGGGAACTGATCACCTCACCTCATAAGGCTAGTGAAGTCCCTAACATTTCCCTCTCCTACGGCAGTAACTGTTAATGGAACTATCTTTACCTTTACATGACTAGAAATTTTAGTCCTAGTAGTTATAACTGACTATGGAGATCATGCGACCTTGAGGTTATAACCTTTAGCTGCTGTGGATCATCTCCACTTTGTGCGATCGGCCATTTCGTCTTCCCAGTCTGTTCATGTCTCTCTTGCATACATCTGTGAACCTCAGCTGTGGCCGTCCGGCTGTTCTGTTACCATTAACCAGTTGTCTGTAGACATATTGCGATCTATTAATAACCCAGTTTTTCTCATTATTCTCCTTGTTCGCTCCCTTAAGAGCATGGGGTCACCAATACAATTGTCTATCATGCAGAAAGTATGCGTCTAATCGCCTTGTGTATTTTTTTTTTTTTTGCACTGTTGCAGAGGAGAAGTTAAAGTATTTGGCACCCGGGGCGGATACTACATTTGGCACGCCCCCGTCACCATAAATTAACACACAGAAAAAATATATTACTTCTTCTTCTTTTCTATCTATTATCGAGCTTTAATGCCTTGTTTAACCTTTCGGTTATAATTCGATTATATTGTGTGATTAATTCCCTTTCGGTGCTAGTCTGTTGTTAGTCCTGAAAAACGCTGGTCCGAAAAACATATTATGCTTGCAAGTATACTTTTAAACAGTACAGTACTATCATGATGGCACCCTTCCTGGCTGTCACCCGGGGCTCATCGCTCCCCCCCCCTCTCACTCCCCTTAGTACGCTACTACAGTGGTGGTTTCTGTTTGGCATTAGGATGTTACCAGCCCCATGCATAGCACAGTCAATAGATATTACGCACACCATAAAGGTATCTTTTCTGGCACTCATGAATAATAAAGAAGTAGAAAACTAGACAACAAAAAAAACAACAGACGTGAGTGGCTTACCGGGGAATCGAACCCAGGACCCTCTGTGCGGCACCCCGGCCTAACTATGGAAGCGAATCACACTATCTTCCCTGCCAGCTAAGCATATCACAGTAAACGTCTCTTAAAACATTAGATACTTCTGGAAACACCAGAGACATACGCGTTCTTACATTATTGTTTTGTATGTTTTATTTCCAGCTTATTTTGTTTGGGTTATGCGAAGTGCTGAAGTCTTGTTTTTTTCAGAAGTGGAGTTACGGCCGACGCCCACAAACCACGGGATTCTGAAGTGTAAGGGAGTCTGCAAATTATTCTTCACAGCTCGAGTGGGCTGTGGTGTCTCTATTGTCAGAGTCAATAACATAACAAAAATCAATAATTTAAAAGCGATTTGTCAACATCACTTTGCACAATTTACTTGCCATTGAGTGCATATGACAGTGCAGGTGGCTATCTGTCTGTCCGCGTGTCTGTTCGTCTACCTACACGATTGCCTGCATCCTTTCTATTTGTCTGTTCTCTTTCTGTTTATGTACATGCCTATCGTTCCACAATTCCGTCTATTTATTTATCCGTCTCTCTGTCTTTTTATCTATATATCTATAATAATATCTGACTGTCCGCCTGTCTATGTGTCTGTCAATCTAAATATCCATCTTTATATTTATAATACTTTCTGATTGTCGCCTGCCTATGTATCTGTCTATCTAAAAATCAATCCTTACACCTTTATTGATTTTGAAAAGGCTTTTGACAGCATAAACAGGGACAGCCTGTGGAAAATACTGAGGGCTTATGGAATTCCCAGCTGCATTGTTTCCATCATAAAAAGCCTCTATACTAACTTTACATGCATTGTTGGGTTAAGCAATCTAACTTTTGAGGTGAAGAGAGGTGTACGACAGGGATGCCCTCATCAACAACTTTATTTTTGACAGTCATAGATTGGGTGATGCGCCAGACAACAGAAGGCAGCCTGTGACGTGTAATGGAAAAAGAGTCTACAGCATCTGACAGCCTATTGAAGCCTCATAGTTGCTCTGTGATTTTCTAGCTAAAAACCTGCATTATACAGTCTGTCTTTATTTACACAAGCTTACTCTCTCGTCCCGCCTCTTTGTTTTTAACACGAGCTAACGCAATGTTTACAAACTGCGTGACCTGTCAGTCATAACAGGGAAGCAAATCAGGCTGTGTTTACCTCGTCCCCTCACGCGAGCATCTGTCAATCATAATAGTTCTCAGAGAGGCATGCATGTGGGGGAGACAAAAACACAGACCCTTTTGAAGTTTCGTACTCAGAGGAAGTTAAAAACCCCTGGGCTCTTTGATCTTCAGAAGCGGGCATTCTTAAAGAGAAACCCGCAAGTCGAACAGAAAGTCTTTTGATGCCAATCGAAAACTTCCGACGAGGAACCTCATCGACCGACCGTAAGTCTTTTATTTTGATACGCCTAGCTTCTGAATTTTGGGTCTCACCGGGACGCGAAATTAACAACATTTGAGATCAGAGAAATTCAATGATATATATACTGTCGTTTTCTTAACCCCATCATCAGTTGTCAGTCAGAATATTTGATTAGTCTATCGCAATCCTAGAACCAGTTTTTCTTGTTGGAATACGGTGTACTAGTGTTCGTGGAGATTTTCATTTCTGAATTTTCTGGTAAAAAGGATAATAGTTCTAATGATTTAAGAAGTGATAGCTTTTAACATTTGTTGTTCACTTAGATTTTTTTCTCTAGTAAAACGAGTGAAATAAAGTAACGCGTACCGATTTCATACCAGATATTCTATTAAAATGTTAAATCACGCCACCCGCATACCTTAGACCGTAATGATGTAAACAGTAAAGGCAGACGCGACACTTAATCTCTACAGGAGAGATAAACCTGATGGTTTAACTGACTGGACTTATAGGCAATAAAGCGACTGAGTCTAGATTACACTTTATATTTCATTTGTGCATATTTGTCATTATAGTGTCTATTATATTTAATACCATACGACGAACTAACAGAAGCCGAAAATTTAATAGCTATTTAATGACAGGCGATCATTGTTTAGGTAGCGCGTATGGAGAGATTAAATAATAATTAACATTGTACGCTGAACGCCGGTGCGAGCAGGGGCGGGTGAATTAACATAATTCAGTCCGACCGAATTCAGCGCCAGCGGCGTGTGCGAACTTGTAGGCGTAAGGAAACACCGTGTGCCTTTTAAATTTAATCGGGACTGACGGAGTGGAGAAGAGATCGTCTTGTCCGTTTGGGTATAGATATAGGATTAGCATATTTTTTATATAAATGTTTCTTGTATTCTTCGCAAACCTGATCACAAGGGCGGCCAGCGGTCTATTTTTCTTTCTTTTCGGATTTGTTATTTTCTCCTTTTCTTGGCTTGTGTGTCACCGATTTCATGTGTAAACGGTCACTCACCAGAGAGTATTGGAGGACAATACATTTTTAACACTGGACTTGCCAAAGCCAGATTTATATTTTTTACCATCCACAGTAGTGAATATTACTGACAGTCGTAATTAAAGGGGAGTATACCTCTCCAAATACCTACGCTGTGCAGAATCGGTGCTTTTTACACAGAGTTGGCCGATAGAATAACCATCATCATCATATGAACATTATTTTTAGCAACCAGATGTTTCCCAATATTGGAAGTATTTTCCCGTTAAAGAATGAACCTCAAGAACTCTCACAGTTTTAACAGGTTGTAATAACACTTATAAGAGAAGCACCAGATTAGGCGTTCACCTCATTAACTAATTCTGGGGATGGACTGGGGCCTATTTGGATCTGCGACAACTGGAGTAAAAGATTGTTAAGTGAAAATAGATAACATATTCATGGAGTAATTCTATTACCAAGGGATATTGTAGTGGATTTGATGGTACTGTATGGTTGTGATATTACCTAGTGTGATGCATGAGGTCAGCTGTGAAGGCTCCTGAGATAAATGTAGCTGTGAATTTACAGAAGGCCCTTCTTGCTACCACTTACGACCTCACACATATCTTTTTTACTAATGAATGTGGCTACGTTAAAATCTAGGGTACTGATATGTAATGTGTTGTGGTAGATTACATACACACACACACAGATATTTAATAAGTCTAATAATATTAATAAAATTTATAATACACTGAACTAACTCAAGCTGTTTAAATTTTCATATTAAATTTTCTTTTAGTTTATTTGTTCTGAACCAAGGTTTTATTTTGGTCAGAACATATGAAAGGTTTTGAAATTATGAATGAAATGCATGAATATATGTCATAATAAAATAGAAAATGTGTACATATGTATTTCAAATGACTGGTTAATAGTAATTATCTTAAGATAGTCCCAGGAGAACTTATTTCAAGATATGCTGTTGGGGTGATATCATCACTCCCTGTCTATGACTACCAAACATTGTCCATTCACTGATGGGAGTAATACAAGTTTTATTTCCCAAAAAATGGTAGGTTCTAGTTGATGGTAATATAGTTGGTGTGTTATTTAGGAAATAAGTTGGTGAAGGTCCAGCAGGCCAGACGCTCACGTATCTTGACTGAGTAGTTCTGGTGCTGGAATCTGGTGGCCCCACCTCTCCGTGCTTGGGGGCAATATAAGGCTGCTCTGACAAAATACTAGACTGCACTGGTCCACACTTGTATATATCAACACAGCATTTGACACCACTTTGGTGCCAAACAGAAACTCACACTTCTGCAACAAAAGTATTGGGTCATGTGTCAGAACTCTACCTCCTGAGCCACTTCTGCACACAACATTACACAACAACACCACATAGACGGGGTCAGATCTCTCTGACCATACAGCACATCTTACCAAGTTGGTTTCACATAGTACTAGTTCCCCAAGACTACATATTCTGAAATATGTTCATTAGCTTCCTGCTATTGAATAAGATAGGTGATATGTTCCACTGATCTCAACACTTGATCCGCCCTTCATAATCCTTGCTGGCGTTTATGTATTTTGTTTGTCTCTAGACCCTGAACTTGGGCTGGGGATCTAGAGCGAATCCTTACTTGTTGTAAGGGGTAGATTTTGATATGGCAGTATCAAATCACTCGAAACATTAAACAATATTAAAATATACAAAGAAATACTTTCATTCTTACCAGAATTAGGAATAGAGAACACAGTTATATTCTAGCAAAACTCAGCTGAGCTGCTGGCTCTAGTATGGCGTCCCTCTAAATATTGCAATTAGCTTCTGGGAAATACACCACTGAAGAATTACTGTGTCTACTACTGGACAATTTATGTTAAATGGCAAAAATGCGCGTCTGTGCGCCGATAATATGATTATCTGTGGCCAATCACCGACTTCCCCCCTTTCAAATTTCAAACCTCCAACCAAAAGTCAATTCAGTCATACCTCAGTCAAGTATGTATTATTGTCTGTTGGTCCGTCTGTCTCTACTTGCTTTTTCATAAAAAACACGCTTGGTTCTACATGCCTTTCTACACGAATCGGTCTCTAGAGTTATTTTTAGCCACAATTTTCCACTATTTCCCCCTCTCTTTCATTCCAACTAGATTTTAGCACTTGAGTCTCAAGGCCGCAATTTTTGAAAATTAGTGACATTTTTTTAACAGTGCAGTCGCTCGTCTGTTATGAACAACACAGTCTTTTGTCAATATCTTCATTATTATCTATCCGTCTGTATAAATGAAAGCATATTATTTCTCTGCTCAAGATGGGCTATCAGACTAGCTAGGTTTTATATTCCTAACATTATTATTAAGAAAAAGTTACTTTTTCAAGGTTAGTTGTTTTTTTTGAAATATGTTCGAGCATCTTCTGTAATGCGTTTGCCGCTGAATTCAAATAAAAGGACTCAGTATCGTAAAAGCGTCCAAGAAATGACTGTTGCGTATAATAGCTAAGGTCCCTTTTGTCCATTTCTTTACATTGTGTCAACTTGTGGACGTGAATTTTTTTTCTTTCCCCACCAATTGCGTCTTTTTAGCCTTGCTAGTTTCAAGCACGTGTTCAGTCATATTTTTTCTTTTTGATCTCCGTTCCCTCCCGTCTCCAAGGGTAAACGTTTTGTCTGTACGTCTAACAAGTTAGTTTCCATGGCGGGTAGTGAACCGCGGCATGGGCGATCATGTCTTCTAGTAGCTTACGCCTTATTTTTATCCCTACATTTTATCTTTGGAGATATTTTAACGTTGTATCACGGTTAAATTTATCACACATCTCCCCACTTGAAAACATGCCTACGGCAAGTTCCAAAACCAGTGATACACATAGATAAAATTACTCCTCACGCCTGCCACTACTCTAATTTTGATCACAGGGGTGCCGACTGAGGAAATCTGCACCGACATTCAATGACCCTGGGATGTACTCAATACTAAACTGATAAGGTTGCAGTAATAAAGACCACCTCAACAATCTTGCGTTTTCATGCTTAGCCTGAGATAAGAATACTAGGGGCTGATGATCCGTCTGGACCACAAAAGTCCTACCATACAGGTAGATTTGGAACTTCTTTATTGCCCAGATTAACGCTAAACATTCTTTTTCGCTTGTGGAATATCCTTGCTCCGCCTTATTCAATTTGCGGCTTGCATAAGCGACTGGGTTCAGTTCCCCATCAGGTGAAGATGATCTTTGCAACAAAGCCGCCCCGAGTCCTACATTACTTGCATCTGTTCTTACGACAAAGTCCTGTGTCAAATCAGGCAGTTTGAGAATAGGCTTGCTAGTGAGTTTTTCCTTTAACTCTTGGAACGCTAATTCACATTGCGCAGTCCAAACTATTTTATCTGGATGTCCCTTGCGAGTCAAATCAGTCAGAGGAGCACATATTGAGTTAAAATTTTTGATATATTTTTGGTAAAAACCACATAACGACACGAATGATCGCACGTCCTTTTTTGTTTGTGGTCTAGGTGCTCTCTGCAGTTTTTCCAAGTTCTTGGGGTCAGGGGTCATGTTGCCCTGATATACAGTGTGTCCCAAGAATTCCAACTCTTTGCATCCAATACAACATTTTGTTGGCCTAGCAGTTAAGTTCGCCTCCCTAAGCCTATCAAATAACATTTTTAGGGAGTCAATGTGTTCTTCAAATGTCTCTGTGGCGACGAGAATATCATCCATGAAATTCGTGATACATGGGTTATTCAGGGGATCCAACAATTTGCGCATCATCCTTGAAAATACACTCGGAGCATTTTTCAGTCCGAATGGTAGCATGTTGAATTCATAATGTCCATCCGAAGTGCTAAAAGCCAAATAAGGTCTCACTTCAGGCTTCACTGGAATCTGGTAATAGCCTTTACTAAGATCCACTTTTGAAAAGTATTTTGCCTTGTTTAATCTGGCAAATAACTGTTTTGTGTCTGGTAATGGGTCCACTTGTCCTTCTGTGACAGCATTCAGTTTCCTGTAATCTATGCACAGTCTGTGTTCCCCAGACGGTTTTCTCAACAAAACTACACTGGAGCTAAAAGATGATTCACTGTGTGAAATAATCCCCTCCTTCAACAAATAATCTATTTCTTCCTTCAATGCCTTCTCCTTCGCGAACGGAATAGAATAGGCTCTCATACAGATTGGGTTTGAGTCTACCAGTTTCATGTCATACTGTAGCAAATTTGTATGTCCTGGTTTATCTGTTAATACATCTGTATGTTCCTCCAGAACCTGTTGAACTCTCTCCCTCTGGTTTTTAGTCAGGTGCTTACTGACTTTTACCTGTGCTGCTGTTTCACAAGGATGTAATGGGTATTCATGTGAGGTGAGTGGTTCCTTTTGCATTTGAGTTGCGATAGCCAAGGTCAGTAAGGGGGTGCTTTCCTGGAGTGGTCTGTCCAGATACTTCTTTAAAAGGTTTACATGATAAACTTTCTCCTTCCCCTTTTTGTCAATTTTATAGTTTGTTCTAGACACCTTCTCTAGAACCGTATATGGACCTTGCCATCCAATTTGTAATTTATTCTGGCTACCGGGTAGTAGAAGCAGCACCTTCTCTCCCACAGCTAGTTCTCTGTCCTTTGCCTTCCTATTAAAAATATGCTGCATGTTTCTTCCTGGCTTGTTTCAAATTATCATTTGCCAGTTTCCATCCAGCTTTCAAACGAGTGGTCAGTTCGTTCACGTATTGATAAGATGAGGTAACAGTCTCTTCTGCCTTCTCATCTGTCCAGGTCCTTAATAAAGCTTCTAATGGACCTTTTATGGGTCTCCCAAATAGCAGAGTTGCGGGAGCCATCCCGGTTGAACTATGTGGTACCTCCCGATACGCAAACAACGCGGCGGGCAGGAATTGATCCCACAGATCCGGTTTTTCGTGTGCCAGCTTCCTCAGGATAGAAATGAGAGTCCCATTGAACCTCTCTACCTGGCCGTTCCCTTGCGGATGGTACGGACTACAATGAAAGTGTCTGGCTTGAAATAGCTTAAAAACTTCTTCCGTTAGTTTCCCCTTGAACTGTGAGCCATTATCAGTCAAGATTTGATGCGGGAATCCTAATCGGGTGAATATTGTAAGTAGTGCCTCTGCTACATGTTTTGAATCAATTGATGGCAGGGCTACCGCCTCTCCCCACATAGAACAAGTGTCCACCAGAGTAAGGATGTAACTGTTCCTCCTCTTGGTCCGAGTGAGAGGTCCCACAATATCCACTGCAACCCTCTCAAAAGGTGTTCCCACTATGGGCATTTCCCCTAGAGTTGCAGGAGCAGTCCAATGCTTTGGAGCTACCCGTTGACATTCTGGGCAGGATTTGACATATCTTTTTATATCCTCCGTTATCCCTGGCCAGAAGTAATGACAAGCTATACGCTGTCCTGTGGCGCTGATCCCCATGTGACCACTGAAGGGAATCGCATGCCCGAGTTCCATCACTTTATCCCTATATGAAGTGGGAAGAACCAGCTGGTTGTGACCATTTGTTCCAGTTCCGGCCTTCCTATATAATAGTTTGTTCTTCATAAAGTATTCTCCCTTGCTTGGAGGTGTGTGGCATTTGGGCAATTTTTTGAAACATGGCTTAAGGGTCTTATCCTCAGCCTGCGCCTTCCTCATCTCCTCTGGATGAGCATTAATAGGTTCACCTTCTTCCTCCTTTTTCTGTGACCTGGTCTGCACTGTCGCCATGATCACAGGTCTCTCGGGATTCCCCAAGAAGACGTATCTACACCCCAATATCAGAGGGTAGATTGGTTCATCTATCACTGCTGCTCTGATTTCTCCTTCCACATAGCGAGTTTTCACCGTTATCCTTGCGATGGGAAGTGTCATGAGTGGTATGTCCTTAGTCGCCCCTTGTATTTCCACTGTTTCTGTGGTATACTGACTTGGGTCCACTAGGCTAGACTTCACAACTGAATCATAATCCAAACCTGTATCATAAAGGCACCTTGTGGTGACCCCATTACAAATAACATCCTCACAAACTGGGGGTGATAAGGTTCCTGCTGTCCATTAGGATTAACCTTTAATCTTTGAGTCCCCGACTTCATTGCAGCAATGTTTGAAGGTTTCCTTCTACAAAATTCGGTGTTATGGTTATCTTTCTTGCACCATTTGCACCATCTTTTTCCTTGGTTCAACGGTTTTCTTTCATTGTATTTTTGGTCATTGAACTGTGAGTTTCTGTCTCGATAGTCATTTCTTGGCCGTTCAAAGTTTGTCCTACCTTTACTACCCTGTTCTCTATTATCAAATTTATTAAATTGCTGTGGAGCTTTAAAATTATCTATGTGCTTCTTTTTAGCACCACTTACCTCTGCCTGGGCTGCCTGATACCTCTCAGCGACATTTAAAACCTCCCCAACCTCTCTGCACCTTGTTCCATGAGAAATTTTCTCAAGTCTGGAGCCATGGACTCTCTCAATTGCTCTATCATGATCATCTCTTTAAGATCTTGGGTCTTCCCCAGAGCAGTCCATTTCTCCAAATAGGTTTCCAGTCTGGCAGAGAATTGGTGGTATGTCTCCCCAGACGACAGTTTGGCATTTCTAAATTTCTTACGATAAAATTCACCATTTTTTTCGTATCTTAACAACAAAGCCTGCTTTAACATGTCATAATTGTCTTGGTCTTCTCTGTTCATTTTTGCGAAGACTTCATAAGAAGTACCTCTCAGTCCCTGTGATAACTTTAAACTCCACCTCTCTCTCTCTCTAACCCATATGTAGTAGCTAATAATTCAAAACGACTGAGGTACCCCTCTATGTCATCGTCTTTCTCAACAAAATGGTCTAAATGAAACCCCATAGCTGATGTTGAGGCTCCCTGACTAGGCGTAACATCTGAGGCAAAAGGGCTGGCACCATTTTCAGGAGCATGGCCTTGTAATTCCAGCTCCCTTAGTCGTAATTCATGCTCCCTTTGCAACCTTCTGTCTTCTGCCTCCCTTTCGGCAGTCAATCTTTTTTCTTCTGACTCCCTTTCGGCCTTTTTTTCTGCTGCCTCCCTTTCGGCAGTCAATCTTTTTTCTTCTGACTCCCTTTCGGCCTTTTTTTCTGCTGCCTCCCTTTCGGCAGTCAATCTTTTATCTTCTGCCTCAATCTGCAGCCTCTTAAGTTCTCTATCAGCCTCAATTTGTAACCTCTTCTCTTCAGCTAACCTCCTATCTTGCCTTTCAATATACTTATCACATTCTGCAGTTAAGTATTGTATTAAACCCTGACCATCCATTCCCATATCCTTCGCCGTTAGCACAGCAGCTGATCTGAACTTTGCCAGCTCCGCCATACTTTTTAGACAATTTAGCAATGAGCAAGATAAATCTCTAACCAATTAATAACTAAAGTAATTCTAATTAATTAATTAATCAATTAACTACCACTGGCTGTGAAGATTCACCAACTTTTATTTTAAGGGACACTTTTAATTTTTTACAATTTGTCCCCCTAATTTAATTCTCCCACCAGGAGATCCTAATATTACTGATAAGCTAATTATCCCTGGACAAGACCCCAATATATGTAGTGGATTTGATGGTACTGTATGGTTGTGATATTACCTAGTGTGATGCATGAGGTCAGCTGTGAAGGCTCCTGAGATAAATGTAGCTGTGAATTTACAGAAGGCCCTTCTTGCTACCACTTACGACCTCACACATATCTTTTTTACTAATGAATGTGGCTACGTTAAAATCTAGGGTACTGATATGTAATGTGTTGTGGTAGATTACATACACACACACACAGATATTTAATAAGTCTAATAATATTAATAAAATTTATAATACACTGAACTAACTCAAGCTGTTTAAATTTTTGATATTAAATTTTCTTTAAGTTTATTTGTTCTGAACCAAGGTTTTATTTTGGTCAGAACATATGAAAGGTTTTGAAATTATGAATGAAATGCATGAATATATGTCATAAAAAAATAGAAAATGTGTACATATGTATTTCAAATGACTGGTTAATAGTAATTATCTTAAGATAGTCCCAGGAGAACTTATTTCTAGATATGCTGTTGGGGTGATATCATCACTCCCTGTCTATGACTACCAAACATTGTCCATTCACTGATGGGAGTAATACAAGTTTTATTTCCCAAAAAAATGGTAGGTTCTAGTTGATGGTAATATAGTTGGTGTGTTATTTAGTAAATAAGTTGGTGAAGGTCCAGCAGGCCAGACGCTCACGTATCTTGACTGAGTAGTTCTGGTGCTGGAATCTGGTGGCCCCACCTCTCCGTGCTTGGGGGCAATATAAGGCTGCTCTGACAAAATACTAGACTGCACTGGTCCACACTTGTATATATCAACACAGCATTTGACACCACTTTGGTGCCAAACAGAAACTCACACTTCTGCAACAAAAGTATTGGGTCATGTGTCAGAACTCTACCTCCTGAGCCACTTCTGCACACAACACTACACAACAACACCACATAGACGGGGTCAGATCTCTCTGACCATACAGCACATCTTACCAAGTTGGTTTCACATAGTACTAGTTCCCCAAGACTACATATTCTGAAATATGTTCATTAGCTTCCTGCTATTGAATAAGATAGGTGATATGTTCCACTGATCTCAACACTTGATCCGCCCTTCATAATCCTTGCTGGCGTTTATGTATTTTGTTTGTCTCTAGACCCTGAACTTGGGCTGGGGATCTAGAGCGAATCCTTACTTGTTGTAAGGGGTAGATTTTGATATGGCAGTATCAAATCACTCGAAACATTAAACAATATTAAAATATACAAAGAAATACTTTCATTCTTACCAGAATTAGGAATAGAGAACACAGTTATATTCTAGCAAAACTCAGCTGAGCTGCTGGCTCTAGTATGGCGTCTCTCTAAATATTGCAATTAACTTCTGGGAAATACACCACTGAAGAATTACTGTGTCTACTACTGGACAATTTATGTTAAATGGCAAAAATGCGCGTCTGCGCGCCGATAATATGATTATCTGTGGCCAATCACCGACTTCCCCCCTTTCAAATTTCAAACCTCCAACCAAAAGTCAATTCAGTCATACCTCAGTCAAGTATGTATTATTGTCTGTTGGTCCGTCTGTCTCTACTTGCTTTTTCATAAAAAACACGCTTGGTTCTACATGCCTTTCTACACGAATCGGTCTCTAGAGTTATTTTTAGCCACAATTTTCCACTATTTCCCCCTCTCTTTCATTCCAACTAGATTTTAGCACTTGAGTCTCAACGCCGCAATTTTTGAAAATTAGTGACATTTTTTTAACAGTGCAGTCGCTCGTCTGTTATGAACAACACAGTCTTTTGTCAATATCTTCATTATTATCTATCCGTCTGTATAAATGAAAGCATATTATTTCTCTGCTCAAGATGGGCTATCAGACTAGCTAGGTTTGATATTCCTAACATTATTATTAAGAAAAAGTTACTTTTTCAAGGTTAGTTGTTTTTTTGAAATATGTTCGAGCATCTTCTGTAATGCGTTTGCCGCTGAATTCAAATAAAAGGACTCAGTATCGTAAAAGCGTCCAAGAAATGACTGTTGCGTATAATAGCTAAGGTCCCTTTTGTCCATTTCTTTACATTGTGTCAACTTGTGGACGTGAATTTTTTTCCTTTCCCCACCAATTGCGTCTTTTTAGCCTTGCTAGTTTCAAGCACGTGTTCAGTCATATTTTTTTCTTTTTGATCTCCGTTCCCTCCCGTCTCCAAGGGTAAACGTTTTGTCTGTACGTCTAACAAGTTAGTTTCCATGGCGGGTAGTGAACCGCGGCATGGGCGATCATGTCTTCTAGTAGCTTACGCCTTATTTTTATCCCTACATTTTATCTTTGGAGATATTTTAACGTTGTATCACGGTTAAATTTATCACAGATATTACAGACCTACCATTCCAGGCAATTAGGTAAGAGTGTGAGAGTGGCCACTGCTTGAAAGAGTGTGCGAGTATTGTTATTGTTTGCGGGAAAACTATTCATATATCTGATCTGTCTAAAAGTTTGTTTACTTTACTGGGTCTCATAGAGTACCACTTCGGTTCATTCTGTAATACAGTGCTAACCGTCAACCTTTGGGTTAATAATTTTAGGAATTTTTTTCTCCATTCAGAGAGGGTGCACTTTTTCTGCTTTATTTCATATGCATGTAAATGACTCTTTGATATTTTCCCTTTAGATATTTTGATGTTGTCGAGTTTAAATGATAATAAACTACAAAGAAACTTACCTTTGTGTGTTGGTCAGACCCATACCCATTTATTCGTAGTTTTTTTCACGTTTGTGTGTCTTGTTGTCACTTAGCTGGGTGTGTGTGTGTAGAGAAACTTATCTATTCTTGATAGGGAGGTAAAAGCTGTCTTGCAACAAAGTACAGTCGTACGGATAAGCTGGAAGAGATAACCTAATCACTCCAGAGACAGATCTTTTCCTCAATCTACCACCTGTGAAAAATCTATTTTCTATACCTTCTCGCGTATCTGTCGACATCCACTCTACTCAGACGTGCCAAATAAAACAATTAACCTTCCGTACGACAAAGTCCAAGAGGAATTAGATGGACAACGTTTTCTACACTGGAAGTTCTGGAATATGCAGATGACATTGCACTACTCGCACATTCATATCAACACATCCAAGAAAAAACAGATAAACTGAATACGTATAGCCAAAAGGTGGGTCTGAACGTCAGTCTAAAGAAGACACAGATCATGAGACTCAATGTGGGCAGTTCTGAGCCCATAACAAGAAGGAATGAGAAGCTGTAACAGGCGGGCACATTTACATACCTAGGATGCATAGAAACACCAGACGGCGGAACAAACAAAGAAATCAAGAACAGAATGAATAAAGCGAGAACAGCCTTTGCTAGTCTCAACAACATTTGGAAGTCTTCCCAGTACAGCACAAACACCAAATTAAGATTTAATGAGAGCTGTGTACTTTCTGTGCTTCTTTATGGTGCGGGATGCTGGAGTGTAACAGAGAAGGAAATGTCGAAACTGTCCTCCTTCCACACAATCTGCTTAAGGAAAATTCTCCGAATCTTTTGGCCGAATACTATCACTAACCAAGAACTACTTACTCGGAGTAACCAAGAGGACATGCACACCATCATAGCTAGCAGACGCTGCAGTTGAGTTGGCCAAGTCCTCAGAAGAGACTCAATGCCATCACAAGAACAGCTATGCCATGGAACCCCGACGGAAAAAGAGAGGCGACCAAAAACAACTTGGCGGAGAACTGTGGGGGCCGAGATGCAAAGAATGAACCAGAGCTGGGGCACTGTATTGGGAGCAAACTGCCACAGTAAGATCGGGAAGGAATTATTCACCATACATAGACATAAAAAGAGGTGTCAGACAAGGTTGTGTGCTGTCCCCCTGCCTATTTAATTTATACACCGAAAAAATTTTCAAACAGATACAGGAAATACCAGGACTGAACATCAGTGGAAGATCAATAAACAACCTTAGATATGCAGATGATACCGTGTTGTTAGCTGAAAGCGAACAGGAGTTACAAGAACTAGTGAAGCAAGTGAACAGTATAAGTCATGAATAATGGACTCGACATTAATATTGAGAAAACTAAAACTATGATAATTAGCAAAACAGACGATAAACCCACATTAAAGATAAGCGTAAATGGGAAAATCCTGGAACAAGTCAAGAGCTACGTATATCTTGGTCATATAATAACAGAAGATGGCAGATGTGAAACAGAAATCAAGAAGAGAATAGGAATGGCCAAAGCTACATTCAACAACATGAAACATATACTGACATCCAAACAGTTATCTCATAAATTAAAACTAAGAATCATAAAGTGTTATATATATTCTGCATTTCTGTATGGTGCAGAAACATGGACGATGAATAAGCATTTGGAAGAAAGAATTGAGGCTCTTGAAATGTGGATATATAGAAGAATGGGGCGTATCTCATGGAAAGAGATGAAAACAAATAAGGAGGTCCTAGAAAATCTAGGTATGAAAAGAGAACTAATGAGAGAGGTCAAAGTTCGGCAGCTAAAATACTTTGGCCACATAAAAAGGCATAACACCTTGCAGAAGACCATAACAGAAGGGAGAGTTGAAGGTAAACGTGCAAGGGGAAGACAGCGCTATAAGTGGGAAGATAACATCAAGAGATGGACGGGAAAGAGTCTATCAGAGTGTACCACCAAGACAAGAGACAGAAGACGTTGGAGATCCATTACAGCCAACCTCCGTTGTGGAGATGGCAACTGATGATGATGATGATGACGAAGGATGGCTGCCGACCGAACAAAGTGGTAGCAGTTTGTAGTTGCCCTACAAGACACCACCAGACGTGATGGCCGCTGACTGCTTTTACAGTCGGCAGCTAAGGATCAAAGAAGAAGCAGATATCTATAATACTGTCTGACTGTCTCTATATATCTATAATACTGTCTGACTGTCTCTATATATCTATAATACTGTCTGACTGTCTCTATATATCATAATACTGTCTGGCTATCTCTATATATCTATAATACTGTCTGACTGTCTCTATATATCTATAATACTGTCTGTCTCTATATATCTATAATACTGTTTGACTGTATCTATATATCTATAATACTGTCTGACTGTCTATATATATCTATAAAACTGTCTGACTGTCTCTATATATCTATAATACTGTCTGACTGTCTCTATATACCATAATACTGTCTGACTGTCCGCCTATCTATCTATCTATCTATCTATCTATCTATCTATCTATCTATCTATCTATCTATCTATCTATCTATCTATCTATCTATCTATCTATCTATCTATCTATCTATCTATCTATCTATCTATCTATTTGTCTGTCTGTCTGTCTGTCTGTCCGTCCGTCCGTCCTTCCGTCTATCTATCTATCTATCTATCTATCTATCTATCTATCTATCTATCTATCTATCTATCTATCTATCTATCTATCTATCTATCTATCTATCTATCTATCTATTAATCTATCTATCTATCCATCTATCCATTTATCCATATATCCATCTATCTATCAATCTATCCATCTATCTATCTATCTATCTATCTATCTATCTATCTATCTATCTATCTATCTATCTATCTATCTATCTATCTATCTATCTATCTATCTATCTATCTATCTATCTATATATCTATTTATCTATCCATCTATCTATCCATCTATCTATCCATCTAACTATCTATATATCCATCTATCCATCTATCTATCCATCTATCCATCTATCTATCCATGTATCTGTCTATCTATCTAACTATTGTCCCCCTGTAGTTCACGAAGGATCTCTGAAGAGAAAGAAAGAGTAGCTCTGCTGCATCCACAGGCCACAAATATGACATTCTACAACAAGAGGGTGGCAATTGGTTGTGATAAACTGTAGCGCAAAGGAAGATGATGATAATGACGATAACGATGACGATGATGATAAAGGCGATGATCATGTTGAAGATGAGGTTGATGATGACGATGATGATGAAGACGATGACCACGCGAAGATGATGATGACGATGATGAAGATAACGATAATGATGATGACGATGATGATGATGATAATAATGACGATGACGTTGATGACGATAATTACGACGATAATGATGACGATGATAATTGTGACGATGACGATCATGATGATAATCACGAAGTAGATGATGACGATGTAGATGATGACGATGTAGATGATGACGATGATGATTCTGACGATGACGACGATGATGAGGATGATAACGATGATGATGATGACAATGACGATGATGATGATGATGATGATGATGATGATGATGATGATGATGATGATGATGATGATTATGATGACGATGATTATGACGACGATGATGATGATGATGACGATGACAACGATAATGATGATAATGATGAAGACAATGATGATGATACTGATGATAATGATGATGATGACAATGATGAAGATGATAATTACGATGAATATGATTACGATTATGAAGATGATGCCGATGACGACAATGATGATGATGATAACGATGATGATGATGATGATGATGATGATGATGATGATGATGATGATGATGATGATGATGATGATGATGATGATGATGATGACGACGATGATGATTATGATGATGATGATGATGATGATGATGATGATGATGATGATGATGATGATGATGATGATGATGATGATGATGATGATGATGATGATGATGATGATGATGATGATGATGATGATGATGATGATGATGATGATGATGATGATGATGATGATGATGATGATGATGATGATGATGATGGTGATGATGGTGGTGATGACTATGATGATGATAATAATGATCATGAGATATAGCTATTCTGTCATGTAATCTCATCAATTCTCAGTCTGTTAATACATTAATCATCAATCAATCAACAACCTTTTGCTCCCCAAGGAGCCTAGGCCTTCAACAAACATATGCCAAGTCCTCCTGTCACGTGCCATCAGCTCAAGGCCTTTCCACGGTTTCCTGATCATTTTCGCTTCTGTCTCAAGGTCTCTTCTCCATGTGTTTTTTGGTCTACCTCTGCCTCTCTTTCCCTGGTGGATTCCAGAACAAGGACTGCCTTGTAATGCTATCAACAAGTTTTCTCAATGTGTGTTCCATCCATCGCCAGCGTTTTCTAGTCATCTCTTGTTCCACTGGCACTTGTACACTAATGATAACTTAAAATTTGCTTACTTACCTGAAAGTCTGTACGTCAGACCGATGACGAGCGTTATGTAAACCGTATTAACGAATGCCACAAAAAAAAAAAAAACTTTAAATCTGTCGAGATTCCTTTTAGTTAATTTATACAGACAAATGTCTTCCTGATTTTAATAGTGGAAATCAGGGCGCCTCTAAGTAAATTACAGCGCCGAAAATAATGTATCACCTTAATATAATAGTTTTAACTGACAGCTGTGTTACAAATCTTGTGTTAAGTTTACTGACGTCTTGGTCTAACGATCGTGGCTTGTGCACATATCCTGATTAAGGAAAGTAATATAATGTGTACCATCTGTGAAGTTCACCATGACGTGTTTTGTAATGTTGAGGGGTACAAAGAAGGATCCTGTTTGATTAGTGATCGCCTAGACCAAGAGTTCTCAACCTGGAGTACGTGTACACTCCCCCCCCCCCCAATCGGCCTGTCTGGTTAGTGGTGACCTAGACCAGGAGTTCTCAACCTGGGGTTACGTGTACACCCCCCCCCCTTCCCCACTTTCCCAACGGCCTGTCTGATTTGTGATAGCCTAGACCAGGAGTTCCAAACCTGGGGTACGTGTACACCCCCTCCTCCTCCCCATGGTCTATCTGATTAGTGATTGCCTAGACCAGGAGTTATCAACCTGTGGTACGCGTATACCCCCTTCTCCCCCCCCCCCCTCCCTGGAAGGGCAGAATGTTAGACGGGCCTGCGCGCCCAATTCTTTACCCTTCGAAAATAAAGTTCGTTCGTTCGTTCGTTCGTTCCCTCACGGCCTGTCTTATTAGTGATTGTTTAGACCAGGAGTTATCAACCTGAGGTACGCGTATACATGAAAAACTTGTCAAAAGGGTATGCGGGAATAGATGATGAATAACTATATCGTCCTACTGAAATATTCAAAAAGTGGGAGTGTTCGTGAAAAATACTTGATGATTGGACAGAGAATGGCCGGTTCTGTTCTCTTTCAAATTCAGAGCAAGAAACTAACTTGGAGCTGAACATGATATGTGGATATTTCTTTTAAAAATTATATCAAGAATTAAAGTTTTGGTTGACAAGAGAAAAAATCAAGTGTCTCATTAATTTAATTGAAATTATCCTGATGAACATGTCACAACTTTATAATACTAAAATTGTTTTGTGCCGAATACAATTTTCTTTTTGAATAATTAATTAATATGTGTGTGACGGTTGTCTCTCTAGTACGAATGTGGTTAGAGAGTTGTAGTAAGGGATGAGTTTATCAAAGGTAAAACCTTCGGTCTAGAATTACTCTTGGCAGTGAGATAAAAAGCTCATATATTAGAGTGTCACAGGTTGTTTAGAATGGTAACTGCATACTGAGTCTTCTCGGTTTTGTAAAGTTTATATCTCCCGCCACTCTTCTGTGAAATAGATATGTGTGACGATATTTTGGTTATGTCCTTTTCTTCCTTTTCTTCCTCTTTCTCTCTATCTCCATTTATTTCTTCATTTTACGCACACAAACCTGTGCTCCGTTAGCCCTCAGTAATCGGTTGACCTTTGTTTATACTGCGATAGTGTTATTTCATGGCTAATTGACCATCTGTCGTGAAACATTCTAATCCACATATCTAAATTAGAAAGTAAATGTAAAGCCTAACGAAGTAATTCAATAAAAGGAAAGAAGAATGGTAAAAGAACAGTGCGGTCACAATAGCGTACGCCTGTGTTATAGAACGTCATACTAGTTAAACAAGAAAATCCCCTTTTTATGCTCCGTCTGCATAATTGTAACGCTTTCACGTTTGCTAGTAAAGCCTACTGCATAAAATACACGCGTTTCTAAAAATAAAACTAGTACTATATTTCTTGTACGACCTTGAGAGAGACACTGCGTAATGACCTAGATTTAATATTCCATTAATGTCATTTTATGCACTACGTAAACGAAAAGACAGACGGGCTTAGAAGAGAGAGAGAGAGAGAGAGATGTACGGAGGAACGCATGCAATACTACCACGTTGCATCGCGATTGAAAATTAATGCCACCCCACGCGAAAGGCATGCAGGCTTGCTTTTTTTCAACTAAACAGTGACAAAAAACACTACCAATACGAGGTAAGGTTTTAAAAAACATGTTTAATGCTTATTAGGAAACATGACACAATACTGTTTTATGTCTGAAATCTTGACATTAGCCTGACAGTACAGAAGACACCCCATCGTATAGAAGTGAACGGGTGGTAGAAGAAAATACATATTTTGAACGCAGCCACTTAGCTCCATTAAACTTATATATTTGGGTGCCTTAGGACTTGCTGACAAAGAATATGTTAGGTGTTAAGCAAATAGTCTAATAATTAACAAATTATAGCCAAAATACTATAGTGGTGTTGTCTGACAACTCTGGATCATATTTGCTCATAATGGCGTGTTTGGACACTGCTTTAGAGGAAATGAGGCCACCACGTTAGATCCGATTTGATTGGCTAGAATAATATGTAAGGCGAAACATGATTAGTCGACTGCAAATACTATTTTTGGTTGTTAATGGAAACGGTAGGAAGGGTACATTTTTTCAAAGGCTTTTGTAAACATGGTCTCATTGGCTAGACCATTTAATATAGTCAATTAGGAGCGTCTGTTCAGTGCCACTTTTTGAAAATAAACTTTGTAGAAGCAAGTGCGTTGAGAACCAGCTCATATTTTTCTAATAAAAGCCTGGGACAGAGGCAGATCGGAATTGTGCCATAACTCATCGCCAGTCAACGTACTTGTTTAATATTTCCTTGAATTGTGGTAAGCTGGACATATTTGATATCTTTTTGATGAAAATTGAATGTGAATTGATAATTTATGTCTGTATGTGTGTGGTTCAGTAACAAACATGAGGCAAAGCCTAGATATTGCTCCATCATGAAAAAAACTTGTCGGAGAGGAGTATAACTGCATGGGATTGCCAAATAGTACTATGACACCTATCTTATTGAATAGAAGGAAATAATGCTGGAATTGCAGAGGCGTTGTAACCATTAGGGAGAGGAATACTGGTGTATATTGTTACACGCGAAGCTAGCAGCTGGCCTACCGCGCTGAACTCGGTGTTTGTTATGTATTGTGCTTCAGTGTGGAAATAGATTATAAATTAGTTCTGAAGTAGGAGGTACAACCTTCTTGTTTCAGGGACCGTGGTACTAAAGTATTAAAGCAGCACCTGGTCTGAGTTTTGCTGAATCCAGAGGCTGGTAGCATACTCCTTGGTCAAGATATCGACCAGTGTTGTTTCTCAAGAAAACGGTGAAGCAAGCGAGCAGAGGAGACTGTTTCCTGCCGCCCACACAGAAGTTAAGATTTCGTTGGCCAGAGCAGCTCAATCTTGTGTATACCCCCCTCTAAAATTGACTGTACATTAAATCAAGAGGGACAGTTATTTGTTTCAAATAAAAGAAACTGTGAACCTTTCCAATATTATTTCCACCAGAAACAAACACTTGAAGTCATGATGACAAACAACAACATAGCTTGAGAAGCCAGTATTACCTCATAGTACTACATCACAACTTACACACATATTGTAATAATAATATATGGCAATACAAAGATCCTATCTATAAATTGTGTACATACAACTTGTGATTACATTTGATTGTGATTCCTGGACAACTTTGTAGTTGAATCAGGATATCTATTATTGAAAGGAATTAATACATATTTTAAAAGTTAACACTTGACTTATTAAGATAGTCTTATAGAGTGTTCTATGTATGTGAGTGTCACAGTGTTGTAAAGTATTGTGGATTAAATTAAATTGTTTATCTGTCTGTTGGTTGTTCTGAACATACACTCCAACACTATCATAACCCTAGACATTCAACGTAGTCATCACAATATTCCAGAATAAGTCTGACTGAGGTCTACATGTGGTAGCAAAGTAAGGTCATCTGTAACACACCACACTTATTAGATACAGATACCTTCACAGCTGATCTCAGTCAGTACACTAAGTCCCCTATAAATATTTATATCATCCCACTTTACCACACCATCCTTAAAGATTAATTGAAATCGCTTAAGTTGTTGAACCAGATTTGATTTCATACGGTCAACAGGAAAATGATTGTGGCCTTTTCACGTAGCTATTTCCGTCCTACCCAGACGTAGAGATTAAACACATACGGTGGTGAATGCTTATCGCGACAATACTGAGTCAAACTACAAAGGAAGACCAGATTGTTTGTCTATGAAAAAAGTCTGTGGTCAGTGATATGTCGCCAATTTATCTGTCTAGTGACTGAAATCAGGGCAGGTGAGAATTTCGTAAGCATTTCCGCCCCGATTTTGGCAATAATAATTAGAGATTAAAGCCAGTATGGGGACACAGATTAGCGAGGGCAAGATTTGAGGGATACATTTGCTGATGGGTTCGCCAGTGTGTATAAGAGTAAACTGAAAGAAAATAGCCATGTATGGTTATGTTTCATTGTACGAGTCGCGTTTTTTAAGTAATTCCCGTTTTAAAATAATTAAACAAAAATCATATATAAAAACGATTTATTGCAGCCAAAAGTGGACCACACATTTACATTATTTCTCAACATAGTCACCATTGACTTCAAAACATTTTTGGGATCGTGGCACCAGGTTCTTAGTTCCAGTGTCAAGGAAGTCTGCCGCCAGTGTCTTGAACCATTCATTAACGCCTGTCTGCAGTTCATCATCAGTTTCAAACTGCCGGGATGCCAGCCACTTCTTTAGGTGCATGAAAAGGTGGTAATCACTTGGCGCGAGATCGGGACTGTAGGGCGGGTGGTCAAAAATTTCCCAGTGAAATTTTTGCAACAATTGAACAGTTCGATCTGCGGTGTGAGGTCGAGCATTATCGTGCAAAAACACAATCCCAGTGGACAGCAACCCACGTCTTTTGTTATGGATGGCACGTCTAAGTTTTATCAGTGTCACAATAAGCATTGGCATTAACTGTCTTTCCACGTTCAAGAAAATTAATAAACATGACCCCTTCTTTGTCCAAGAAAACAGTGGCCATGATCTTTTTGACAGAAGGTGCTTGCTTAAACTTCTTTGCTTTCAGGGACCATGAGTGTCGCCATTTCATCGACTGTTGCTTTGATTCGACGTTTATGTAGGAAATCAAGGTCTCATCTACAGTAACAATGTGGCCCAAAAATTCATCTTTTTCATTTCGATAGCGCTGCAAAAATTTTTGAGCCGAAGCCAGGCGTTTCTGCTTGTGTTCATCGGTTAACATTTTCGGCACCCATCTGGCGGCAGACTTCCTTGACACTGGAACTAAGAACCTGGTGCCACGATACCAAAAATGTGTTGAAGTCAATGGTGACTATGTTGAGAAATAATGTAAATGTGTGGTCCACTTTTGGCTGCAATAAATCGTTTTTATATATGATGGTTTTTTTATATATTTTAAAACGGGAATTACTTAAAAAACGCGCCTCGTATGACATGATATTTTTAGAATATCTTACATTATGTGGGTGAAAGTAATATTTACAGCTCCTACCCACTACGTTCTAGCTCAGGGATTGGATCAACTGAGAGCAGGAAATAGACATTTCAACTGGAAGTTTTGCCGGAAAATGCCATGTGGAGGCTTGGAGAAAAAAAAAAGAAATATAACCCAGCAAATTTGGAGGCTGAAACAAACTGCATTCCAGAATCGTTAAAAGGACAGCTCGGGTTGAAGCCAGGAAGGACCAGAGTTCGGATTCTGACCTTATAGGACCGGACAAAACACTCATCGGAACTCCTTCTGAACACTACAGCAAGGAGGAATTTACCTGTTAATACGGAAACCATACTTCTACAGAAAAAGGTAAAGGATCCCGTTACCCGCATATTGAATACTTCTACAGAACCTACTCACAAAAGTCACAGAGGGACTGTGACTAGAAATAATACCCCAGACGTGTGTTCGGGGCATCTTTATCAAGTTGCCAAGACTATTCTACTGAGCAAGAAGTCTAGAGTTCCCAACTTGTTGAGGTAAGTTGTAACATATATTTTACAAATTGAATTTGACGTGTGCGTACTTCCTAGTGGTTGTAAAAGTCCATACGAGGCTGGCAACGTCAAGATAGGAAAATAGTATGTACATTAACCCCTACAGCAAGCGCTGGTGATTGCTTCGGGCTAGTTCTCTCAGGGAACCAAAAGCAAAGGTAACCCCCAGACTCCGAATGGAGCAGGGAGTGAGTGATGACTACATCAGCAAGTGCATAGTTTTATATTATCCTTTTGTGAGTTGTATGTAAACTTAACCATATTCATTCAGGCACAAGCCATTGTATTCGCCACTGTCCAGTCTAATTTTCCATTAACTTTCTTAAAAGATGATGGTGATTTCGCATCATATTCCCTGATTATGCTGTAGATACTAAGGGAGGATAAAACTTCAGAGAGAAAAAAAATAGGTGGACGAACAACGGCGAAGGCGCCTGTTTAAAGTTATGAAAACAACGACTTAGCAGAGGCATTTGTTCTTTTTATTTCCTCTAAAGTTCGTGGTACGAGACCAGTTCGTGGGTCGAGTCTACAAGACCATTCATGCTACGAGTCTGTGATTCAGAATATGATTGTCAACGCTAGACGGCTTCATCTGACGGACCTGTCAAGATACTCAGCACTGACAACAGGATAGAATACCTCCTGCATCCTTTGCTCTGGACGTGCCCGTTATCACAGAGACGAATTTACAAACAGTAGCAGCAGTGCTCATCGATTTTCAGCTAAGTTCTTGTGACGGATAGGATGAAATTCAGATGTCCCTGAATTGACGGATGATAACAAGAGTACCCTTGAATAGCAGCGAGGCCCCTGAATTTGTGTGTAGTTAAATCGTCAACGTGGAATTCTACCACGCGTGCAAATTAGTATGCATCATTTCCACGTGAATTTTTCCCCACGTTGGATAATTAATATGTAAACAGTTATCATACGAGGATCCAGGAGTTTCGGTTTGTCTTAAGTTGAGTTTAGCCACACCTACTGCCTATCTCTAGAGCGATTAAAATCAAGCATTGCCCTACCTTTTTCTGACATCCCGTCTAGAAAGGCGTTGCCAGAGAATCGGCAAGCGGTCAGTTGATCAAAGATGTGTAGTCCCAGAAGAACGAAACAGAGTTTTTCTCACCTTCGGTTGGCACGAAAGTGCGAACCGGTCAAGAGGGCTAGAATCGCTGGCGGACCGAGACGAACGGGGAAGGCTAGAGCTGGCAGACGCGGCTCGAAACGAGAAAAGTTAACTGATTTCAAATAAAGCGTGAATCTTAGCATGTAGCTGTTACTTTGCATTTCATTAACTATATATTGGCATCGCCAAAAATGAAGTTTATCATTCTTTGCCCAGAGATTTGAAGGAGTACTAGCTTATAGTAGAATCTAACTAGATTTCTTTTGGATTTTCTTCTATATTGGAGTCTAATTCATTCTGTGTTACGGTAAAATATATTAGTCTTGAGTGATTGAGTCGTTTAGTTTTTTCATTTATTTCACTGGATTTTGTGATTAATTTAAACATATTAAATAAATTCATAAGCAAAGTTTTCCAGATGTAAATTGAATAACATAACTATCCGTCATTTCCTGAGATAATAGATGTGTAACATCATTTTAAACGTTAGGCGAACGAATTGGTTATTAACCTTATAATTCTATTTCACCTTGCGTAAATTTTAAGTAATTAACTGTTCATAGCTAGTGTTAATTAAATCGATACATTGGCTAGTCACTCGTGAAATTTCTTTAATATAAATAATTAATACCAGAATGATTTTACAGGTCTTACAGAATAACGCGGGTGTTAGAAATAATTATAGTAGAATTACCCGTTTTATATATTCTCTTTATACAGGTGATCAGACCTTGCGATCGAACGGTTTTATTATATAGAAAGTCATGTTCAGATGGCTTATGGCATCCCAAAGTATACGTTCCAATCATAATAACATTGACTATACCAAAATCTGATTTGTTGGAGACCCTTATAGGTCCACCGTCTCAACCCATGAGAGCGGTTAAATAGCCAGAACGGTCAATTGTTTACTTGTGTTAACGGTTAACTGGAACGGACAATGCCAGCAGATTTCTATACATTAATTCTATAATGTTCCCTGGCCTGATGAGGCAGAACTTACAGCACCAATTATATTTAATTAAACCCATATGACAGTAAACTGTGTTCCTACCACCAACTTCTACAGAGAACATTTTCGGCTATTTCTTTTCCAAGAACAGACTGGGAGTACCATTCCGCTGTTTGAGATATTTCCCAGTCATTACGACAGAATCCTAGAAAACAAACTTAGTCCCAATTTAAATACCTGCAATCCGACGAAGAAGGCCCGCCAGGAAAAAAAATTATCAACCAACGCACCCATCCAGCGAAAACTCCGAGAGAAAAATAGCAGTGCCTATACGGAGATTTCTGGGGCTGTACGGGACAAAATTAGCAAGACATATAGTAGTCTGTAATTCATGTTGTGCTTTTGATAAATTCCTGAGACTTATGCTGTGTCGGCAGAGGTAAGTTTGCCTGTTGTGAGCGCTCACTGCATGAATGTTGAGAGGGAAAAAAAAACGGAACGAAAGAATTAGTTTACTTAAGTTTACTACTAATATAACACCTTCTTTTATCTATCTCTCCTAAGGCCCACGGGACAGTTAAACTAAGGACATACCGGTTACCCGTCTCGACTAACCCCACTCCCATTGTCAATCCTTACCTGTTGCGTGATAAATTCTCGCAACATCGTTTTATTTCAATATCTGTTTTATAACGCAAGGGCAACAACTGCTTGAAATCTATAGTCACTTTTCTCGGTAAGCATTTGTCTTCTCGCGTTAGTATCGAATGCAGTTAACTTTTGAGCTGTGGTCATTTTTGCGCTGGACTGCGCATGACTTGTCTTGTTGTTTGGTCGATCGGTTTCCGCCCACCACTAGTGGGAGTGAGCGATTTGGAATGGCGAAAGAGATGCCTCGTTGAAGAGGGGATCTCCGCTTTTTTTTTTGTTCTGTCAGGGATGTGTAGTCCTCTTATGGATATTTCGTTTAGTCGAGATAATACCTCTAGTGTTTTCCCACATGTCGGGAGGCGTGATATTTCTGTGTATTTCTGAAAGCAAGGTAAATTGACTTTTTCATTAACTCTATTGATTTTGGGTCGTGAGCGATTTCGATTCATAGCCTGTCTGCGAAAGTCGTCGTCACGAGATGTTTTTTCCCAGCTCACATGTCGCTGCATTGTACTGCATCGGTTGATGCAGGTACCAAGGACCATTACTTGCTACTTTGTTAAATGAACTAGGTTTAGAAAACCTTTATTATCTAGAGGATATTCTTGAGGACATTATTTATACTTCGGCAGACGTGTCTGTCTTGCTGAAGTCAAACTAAGGAGAGTGAACTGATCTCATACATCTGGTTATCTCCTGGCTGTTATAGAAAAGGATGGAGTTGTTCACCTGACTACATTTACAGCACTTTGAAATATAACATGCATCTGACTCATCATTGTAATGCTGTCTACCGTTTATTGCTGTATTGAATGTTGCTGTGATAATGACTGTTTGATGTGCCTACACATTTGCGTAACCATTTTGTCACTGTGGCGTCCACAATAAATAATGAAGAAAAACGTCAACGGCTGTTTCAAGACTCATTGACTTTATACGTCGTGAGTTTACTGACGTCCTATGTGGATTGCCCTGTTATTGTTGCATGAACATTGTTTTGACTGAACACATCTACACACTACACAAAAACCAGACATGCGGATGCCATCCATCATCATATGGCATCACGCATCATTTGGTGGCCATAAGCTGGTTTGATTCTGGTACTAGCAAACACGGGGTCCCTTACCCACTTCATTTTCAACAAGAATTCATCAGCATCCTTCAAGAAATTAACATTCTTCAATACAGTCAACATCTTCAAAATTTTCAAAGTACTCGGCGTTGCCCGGTAAAAGTCAAAATTTCAACTTTTTGACGGAAACAAGAATTTGACAGTACCCGGCGTTGTTACATGTTGCCGGATAACTCGGACTGCTGTTATCTTTTACGCAAGTCAAGCAAGTTGCTGCTGTCAAGGTTCCAGTGCTGTCGTTTTTTGAGAAGGTCAAGTGCCGGTTGAAACGGGTTGTTTTCTGAAGAAGGCCAAGTACCGATTTCCATCAACTTACTTTTGGATTAGAAGGTCAAGTGCCGAAACAACTCAACACACAGTATTTCAGAAGCTCTTGTACCATCGTGTTAGCAGTGGAAGCAGTTCAGATGTGCCATCATCGTTGGAGCTTCGCTCTTTAGGACGTTGATTGACATCCGTTTTTCTGCTGTTCTACGATTGGAAGCCTTTAAGTTAAGTGGCCTGTTTGTATGTAAACTGTGCCCTTATACTTCTGCTGAGTCTTCTGTGTATCATCTCATTCTATATGTTATATGTCTATATGTTATTTGTATATTTATATGTTTATATTTCAGCGGGTTCTCGGTTGGGTGGTGTCTCCGTTAGATTATGCCACGTCATAGAGGTCGTCTATTGTGAGCGTTTTCTGTAGGGTTTGCAAATTTCCGATACTGGAATTTGCTAAGCGACTTCTGTTGCTATTTATGTTAGCTGTGATGACATGTTTTAATATTGTTTTCGTTATTATTTCACATTCTTTAGTTTTGTTGTGATTTGTTTGTATTTGTTAGCCTACTCTTGTCTATAATTTAGTTTCATACAACATTTTTGTTTATACACTGTGGTGTCATGTATTTTGTTTAATTCTATCGCAGATATCGTCACATTTTTTGTGATATTTCATTAATTTCTGCTTTATTTTTAGTTGATTTCTGCGAAAGTTTTTGTATTGTTGCTGATCTTTGTTATTGTTTACATTGTTATTGTTTACATTGTTTGTATTGTTTACATTTTCAATGTTTACATTCTGCATGTGTTTACATAGTCATTGTTTACAGTTATAGTAATTAGTTAATGGGCTATGCTAATGCACTGTTACTACTATACTGATGATAAATGAATGATGAATAGTGTCGTGCACTATTGAATGAGAAGTGCACTTATGATCAAGATTTGAGTGCTGATATTTCATATACAAGTTCTTTGATTGGAGACTTGTTTCCCACAGAGACTGGGATAATATAATGTGATGTGAATATACAAGTGCTTAATTAAGACTTGTTACACTTAGGTTTGAAATAAATTAGTTAATTATTTCAGGTTTTGGACTCATATGTTAGACAACATGTCTACATTTGAGCACTTTATTGAGCAGGGTAAATTGCTTGGGAAGACTGGTGATAAGTTAGAAGAATTTGCAACTGCTCGATATGATAAAGCAATGGAAGCTGAACAAAAGAAACTGCATATGGAAGCTGAACAAAAGAAACTGCAGATGCAGGTGGATGAAAAGAGATTCCAAATGGAAATGGAAAAACAAAAAAGGGAATCAGAAGCTGAGGAAAGAAAGCTACAGCTAGAGGCTGAGAATAAAATAATTGAAAAAGAAGCTGAAAATAAAAGACTTGAGAAAGAAGCTGGAAAGAAAAGACTTGAAAAAGAAGCTGAAAAAGAAGCTGAAAGACTTCAAATGCAGGCTCAAGCTGAAGAAAGGAAGTTACAAAGAGAGTCTGATGAGAGGAAAGCAAAAATGGAACATGAAGAAAAACTCTTAGCTTTAGAGTTGGAGAAATTGAAATTGACGAGCATGAGTAATGGTAATGATTCAAACAAGGGTTCATCTTCTGGGAAGGCTAATAATGATACTTTTAAGATTAAGTTACCAACATTTAGTCCTTCCAGTGATGACATAATGTTCTATCTGGACAGATTTGAACAAGCATGTACAGCTCATAACATAGACAAAGCAAAATATGTTTATCAGTTATCAGGGATACTGACAGGTAAAGCTCTAAGTATATTAAATATGGTGGATGAACCTGACAAGAGCAATTATGAGGTTGTCAGGGCCGCTTTGTTAAAGAAATATCAGCTTAACGAAGACGGCTATCGTCTACAATTTAAAAACATGTTACCTGAAAATGGAGTTGAATTCTCCGAGTTTATTGCAAGAATACGCATTACTTTCTCACGATGGGTTGAACTATCTAAGACGGAAAAAACTTATGAAGGACTTATGGACTTAATACTTAGAGACAAAGTCATGTCGTCTGTCAATGAGTCTTTCCTTGCTTTCCTTCATGAACGTAAACCTAAAACAATAAAAGAAATGGAAGATTTCTGTTGCCAATACGTAACTGCGCACCCACACATAACCATGGGTAACTCTAAGGTGAAAGAAGGTTTACCAGTTGCTTCGGCAGCTCCGTATGGTCAAAACTTTGCTCGTAGATCCCAACAAAATTTTGATAGAAAGGGCAGCGGTAATTTCTGTCAAAATCATGGAAACCAATTTCATGGTGATTCTTCTTCGAAGAATTGGAGACAACCTGATAGTGGTCGTTACTATCACCCTAATAATTATAAGCATTTCAAAAGAGGATATGGTAATAGAGGTTATTCCTGCCGAAGACCTCAGAACCAAACAAATAGATGTTCGCATCAATGTGAACATGATAGTAATCGTGGAAACTGGAATTCGAACCAGTATAACAATTACAATAGAGACAATAATAACTGCAGAGATAATAATAACTCTGATAACTTCAGAGGTAATAATAGTCGGGGTAGATCTCAACACAAAAAAAAGAGATATCAGCAGGCTAATGCTGTACAACAGGAAACTGAGGGAGCCTGTAATCATGTTGTTGATAGTAAAAACTTTGACGCTGTCACTAGTTCTGCTTTTGACTTTGAAAGAGCAAACAAATGCCCCCAATGCAGTACTTTATTCGAACCGGGTACCATAACTACTTTGAGTTGTGGTCACCCACTTCCCGCTCTTCCTGCTGCTGTTGCGCATGACGGGAGGGGTTCTTTAATTCTACATAAGGGTCTTGTTAATGATACTCCGGTCTCACTACTTTTCGATTCCGGATGCACCACTATTGGTGTTAGACAATCGCTTGTAGATCCATCTTGTGCTACAGGAAGGGTTATTAAATGTGTCACATTTGGCGGCACTCTAGAAAAATATCCTACTGCTGTAATTCGCATTGCCACTCCTTTCTTTACTGGAGATGTGCATGCTTGTCTCTTACCTAATCCTATTGCGGACCTTATTATTGGTCGTATTCACGGAGTTAGGGAGTGTACCCCACAGCAGATTGCTGCTTGGGAAGATAATAACATGCAAGCTACAAATGCAGTAGTTACAAGAGCACAAGCTCTACAAACACCCGAAACTTCACTGAATAGTGATAATGAAGTTGATAGCCAAGATAGTCACTTAGTAATTACTCGTGACTCTTTCATAAAATTGCAAGAAGAAGATCCTTCTTTAAAAAAATTCTTCGTTCTTGCGAAGAAAGGTGATCCGAATCAGGATACAAATAGAAAATCTTGGATTGCAATGAGAAACGGCGTACTTGTACGTATGGTACAAGATTCGACTACGTCGGCACATTCGCAAATTCTTGTTCCCAAGAGCATGAGAGTCCAAATATTACAACATGCTCATGACTCGCAATGTGCTGGACATATGGGTTTTGCCCGTACGAAGTCGAGAGTCCTTGCGGCTTTCTTTTGGCCTTTTGTCAATAAGGACATTCGTATTTACTGCCGATCATGCAAGGTATGTCAGGAGGTCAAATCTAGAGGACCACGACATGCTGCGCCTATCCAGGCTGCTGACATTCCTATTCGGCCGTTTCAGAAAATGGCCATAGATATTATTGGCCCTTTTAAGGTCAAGTCGGCCAGAGGACATCAGTTTATCCTTACATGTGTCGATATGTGCACACGTTGGCCAGAGGCTATTCCTCTTAAGAGCATATCTACTACAGATATCGCAGATGCTCTTTGGTTGATATTTTCTCGCTTGGGGTTCCCCAGAGAAATATTGTCAGACCATGGCACTCAACTCATATCTGACACTATGTCACAGGTAATGTCTACCTTACATATTGAACGATCTCTCAGTAGTATCTACCATCCTATGTCTAATGGGTTAGTTGAGCGTCTGAATAGAACGCTCAAGACTTTGCTTGGTAAGATAACTGAAGATCATCCTCAAGATTGGGACAGGGTTTTACCCGCGGCTCTCTTTGCCTATAGAGAAGTCCCTAATGAACACACAGGATTTTCTCCCTTCGAACTTGTCTTTGGCGCGCGTCCACGCGGCCCTATGTCTTTATTACACGATCTCATCACTGCCGATGATATTAGCGATGAAACTCAATCCTCATATGAGTATGTCATTGCTCTTAGACAAAAGATCATTGAGGCATGTAAGCTAGCAACTGCTTCATCAGAAATTGCTAAAGAGAAGGCAAGGCAGTTTGCTAACAAGAATAGATGTCTACGACAACTTTGTCCAGGTGACAAAGCATTCGTCCTACTCCCCAGTAGGGAAAATAGACTTCTTATTGCATGGAAAGGTCCGTATGCAATAGTCTCTCGGATTTCCGATGTTGACTATGTGGTCGATATTGATGGAAAGCATAAAACTTTCCACATAAACATGCTTTCGGAATTTCACGAACGTCCGGACTATTTGCTGCCTATTTTCCAGGCAACGGATGATGCTCCTGCACCTCACGGTCATTATTCATCCCTGTCTGTCATTCAGGATGAGGAAGCTACCTTCTCTGATGTCAACCTTCCCCTTCCAGTGGTTCCATTACATTCTACGGAATCTTGGAAAAACGTTTCTGTTTCTCCTAATCTTTCTGGTGACGAACATCGACAAGTCTCGTCGATGTTACAAACATTTCAGGATGTTCTCACTGACATTCCTGGACACACAGATGTCATAGAACATGACATAATTCTTACCGACAATAATCCAATTAGGGTTAGGCCGTATCCTATTCCTATACACTTTCAGTCGCAAGTGGAAAAGGAATTGGATGAAATGATTCAATTAAATATAATTGAACCATCGACTTCACCATATTCTTCTTCCATGGTTATTGTCCGGAAGAAGGATAAGAACATACGAATTTGCGTTGATTATCGCAAATTGAATCAGGTCACAAAGTTCGACGCTGAACCGATGCCTTTGTTAGAAGATCTACTGATTAGACTTTCTAATTCTAGATTCTTCACTAAACTTGACTTGTCTAAAGGTTATTGGCAAGTGCCTTTAGCAGAGCATGCCAAACCTCTTACTGCTTTTTCTACACCTAGGGGTCTATTTCAATGGAATGTTATGCCTTTTGGTCTCATGAACGCCCCTGCCACTTTCGTTCGCATGATGCGTCGAATTC
>JAMPIV010005712.1:0-234877 GCA_024509875.1 Oreohelix idahoensis | reverse complement strand
TATATATAATTATAAACCTACATACCCTCTAAGAATTGGTGATGATTTGAGTTGCCCAGCACGCAGATTGAGAAACATGTTTTCCAGGCACGCGGCTATCTTAAACTCCAGAAGTCTGTCTATATTCTGATTTTATTTTGTGCTCTGTACGATTTTGAAAGAACTTCCGCTTGCTTTTATAGGCTGAGCGCGGACGTATTAAAGACACTGTCCAAACTATAGGCTTAATTTCCGTTTTTCTCGCTAAAATGGGGAATCTGTAATCAGCATGGCCCATAAATCGTGCTAGTCCTGTTCAACCAGATTATGGATCACTGTCATCCATGTCTCCTTTTTATTTGTACGATCGTTAGCTTCTTGTATATAAATGATTGTCCTTAATAGGTTTTGTCTTCGAATTATTGTTAATTTCTGGAGTCGATCGACATGATTCCAACGCATCTGATCTAATTACGCTCGAATACCTCCTTAACGAAATAACGTAGCAATATGTCCTTTGACATGCATATAGTTAGCTTTCTTCTTTGACAAACAAGACTAATATCATGTCCTTCCGTCTCTCCAATCTCTTAATTCATCTAAGTCTACGTATACCTATGCACAAATTTCTTTACACGCCATTACAAACCATGTCCCCGGCGAGAAAGAGAGGTCATTGCATTTGATTGACTGATACTTTCGTCTGCCAAGAATAGTCAAGACATATGTTTACATCACGCTACAATTGCAATGCACAATAAAAAATCATGTGCAGATTTTCAAATTTAAAAAAATTATGAAATAAAACGTTGCCTAGTTTTGGCGAGATGCTCACCATTTAACATAGATAATTGGGCTGTTGATTATATTAGGGCAACATTTGTTGTCAGGGTTTTAAAGAAAATTATTAAACAACGTAGAGAAAACTGTAGAGAAAATTGTGATAGAAAAACAATAAGTAAGAACATTTTAACACTAAAAATTGCCTACTTTTATTGAGTCATACCAAAAATGCAAAGTAATGGCCCCAAATAACAAATAATGCTTTAAAATTAAGGAAAGTGCCCTAACATTCCAACAATGGCAACAAATGCAAAATAATGTTCCTTAGAGGCCGAAACGACGATGGTAGCGTACATCCGCAAACTCCCTAGAAGCCGAATCGACGTTGGTATCGTCACTTTTGTGTTCCAGCAAAATGGAACTAGTTATCATATATTTGAAGACAGGTTCTACACCACACGGACACTCACTGACTATTTGCTTCAGCAAAAGCAATACTATACTGGCACCCTCCAGTCAATCCGAATTGGCTTTCCATTAGAAATAAAAGCACATTCCATCCCACACATGAAACGGAAATGCTGACAAACTGAAGATTCATCTTTGCTTTGCATTGGATGGAGGGATAAGAAAGCAAAAAAGCCAGTAATCATTGTTTCCACCAAAACAAATACAGGAATGACTACAACGACAAAACCTAAGCCAATAACAGTCCATGACTATAATCAGAGTATGAATGGATGTGACCGTGCTGATCAAATGCTTGGGTATAATGGCATTCACAAACGACGCAGCAACAAGTGGTGGGAAACAAATATTCTACCGGATAATGGAAATTACTTGTACCAATGCTTTCATCCTCTTTAGGCTCACAGGCAGTGGAAAAACAGTTCAAACTATCTCTGATTGATGCTTTGCTTCAGTGCGCCGCCGATCTAATGCCCGAGCCACAGAAGAGTAGCAAGGCAACCTCTGGAAGTCCAAGGACAGCCAACCAAATTCAGAGGCTTGAAGGAGCAAGCATATGATAGCTTACACAGAAAAAGACAGAAGATGTAGAGTCTGCAGCAAACCAGATTCTCCAAAAAAAAAAACAAATTTTAATTTACAAATGATTTTTTTCACCTCCACCCAAAACACTGCTTCACGATATGACATACACATGCCACCATTGACTAGAATGTAAATATCCTTTCAGATAAAATTGTGCACATATTGTTTATGCATAATAATGTAAGTACAATACAAAATACGATTTACTTTGAATTTGACTTCTGTGTTTCCAAATTTTAAAAATGATGATACTGTCCGCTGGAAAGTCTCGTAAACATTAACAAAACATCACAGAAAGCTGAAACTCGTAATTAATATTCAAATATGGATTAGTGGTATTTAAAAAAAAACCATGGAGCACTTTGAATAATGTTTCAGTTTTTATGCATGGGTTGGTGGGTACATTTTTCATTCACTAAAATGAGTTGTTTTTTTAAAAATGGTTTACTTTATTACTCATAATAGAATATAATATGAATAGCACTTAAAAGCCCCAATATTATAATTTTAAATATATGTATCTTTACTGTGAAACATAATTTGTGTGTATTTGTTGTGTAATATCAACAATATATGATTTAATTTAAATGTTCATGCGGCCTTGAATATCTTCTTTTTTATTTTAATGATGATGGTAAGTCTGCTGGATGGTCTGTAAAACATTAACAAAATATCACAGAAAGCTGACACTTGTAAATAACATTCATATTTGGATTGGTGTTATTCTAAAAGATGCTGGAGCACTCTGGATAATGTTTCAGTTTTTATGCATGGGTTGGTGAGTATATTTTTCATTCAGTAAAATGAGTTTTTATTAAAACGTAGTCTATAAAATATGTAGAATATCACTAAAATCCTTCATATTCTAACTCTACATTCATTTATCGTTAGTAATAGTAATAGCCCCTTCAGTCATAACTGACCATGGGAATGCGCCCCTGAGGTGACAGCCCTCAGCTGCTTATTTTCCTGGTGCTCATTTCGACGTTTTCTCCTCACCTCTGCTTCTTGTGTGAGCCTCTCTTCGCCCAATCTGAGGTGGCGCCGTAAATAGCATCGCCACTTAGTGCGATCGGCAGCTTCATCCTCCCATGTTGGTGGATCCATGTCCAGTGCCCTCATATCTCTCTTGCACACATCTTTGAACCTCAGCTGTGGTCGCCCAACTGTTCTCTTGCCATCTGCTAATTGTCCGTAGAAGATATCTTTTGGGATGCGACCATCTTCCATGCGGCGAACATGGCCAAGCCAGCGAAGTCTGCGCTGTCTAAGAAGCGTATACATACTTTGAAGGCCAGCACGTGACAACACCTCGACATTTGTCACTTTATCTTTCCACGAGATGCCGAGGATGCAGCGTAGACACCGCAAATGGAAGGTATTGAGCCTTCTTTCTTGCTTAGCATAGGTCGTCCAGGTCTCGCTGCCATATAGGAGTGTGCTGGTGACGCAGGCATTATATACCGCAGCTTTGGTCTTCATTGTGAGTTTAGAGTTTCCCCAAAACACGCGATGTGAGGCGGGCAAAGGTAGCTGCAGCTTTGCCAATGCGGCTGTCGATTTCTGTATCCAGTGAGAGTTTGTCATTGATGGTAGACCCTAGGTATGTGAAGTGGTGCACCACTGCCAATTCATAGTTATCGATAGTGATAACTGGTGCAGCACCCACATCCTGACTCAGCACATTCGTTTTCTTTAGACTTATTGTGAGGCCAAAGTCCTTGCATGCTTTAGTGAAGCGATTCATCAAGCTCTGAAGCTCCTGTTGGCTTTGAGTGACGACTGCAGCATCATCAGCGAACAACAAGTCTCTTATAGTGACCCTTCTGATTTTTGTTTTTGCCTTCAGCCTTGAAAGATTAAACAGACGGCCATCTGACCTAGTGTGACTGTGATGCATAATATGTGTGTCTTTGTTGTATAATAACAATACAATATATGATTTAATTTAAAAGCTTCATGCGGCCTTTAATGTCCTTTTCATTTTCAAATGTCTATAATGTTTATATGGTTCGCTTGACTGTCTGTAAAACATTAACAAAATATCACAGGAAGCTGACACTTGCAAATAATATTCATATATGGATTAGTGATATTTTAAAAGATGCTGGAGCTCTCTGGATAATATTTCAATGTTTATGCATGTGTTGGTGAGTACATTTTTCATTCACTAAAACGAGTCTTTTTATTTGAAAGTGGTCTATATTATGACTCATAACTGAATACTATATGTAGAATATCACTAACAATCTTTGTCGTGACTTTGTTGTGTAATAACTCAGAAACTTTAGATTTTATACAGGTACTGCTTTAAGGCTAAAAAATAATTCTGGCAAAACTGATGAAAAAAGTCCGGCTTGTAAGTCAGCTTAGTTTTTTTTATGAAACACATTTATGTTCAACTGAGCAATATTTCGGTTATCCCTCTCTCCCCCCCCCCCCCCTCCCCCCCCAAAAAAAAAAAAAAAAAAACCAGGTTATAAGCATCTACAAGCTCAAGCTCTACAACAACCGCTTCTCGTTTACCCTGGAATCCCTCGTACACATCGTACACAAATGTTCCAGCCTTACCTACCCAGTGTTGTTTTTATGGGTCTATAACTATCCAGGGTATCAGGAAGTATATGCACGTTGTCGAGGTGGTTCATTACTTGTGTAGAATCTATCTTTTCAATTAATTTACCATATACATTCTGCAGTGTGATACTTCGATAGCTGTTCAGCAGTATGAGATCTTTATCAGGTTTAGGTAATAGTCGTAGGTAACTGTGTAACCAATCTTACGGTACCTCACCGTTCTGTATGCTGATATTGATATCCTTCAACATATTCTTTCTTCCTGTGTTGTCAAGATGTTTTATGTGTTGATACTGTACACCATCAGAGTCTTGGGCGGTGTTTCTACTGGCTTCGAAAGTGTGCACAACGTCATCTTCATAAATGAGGTCAAAATACATCACATCTCATTTCATTTTCCAAAACATGATCCTTAATTTTTTGACGGGCAACGTCGAAGTAACACCGACAAAGATGGAGAAATAAAATAGGATGTCAATGACAGGATAAAAAAATTCAGAGAAGTTATGGAACTTGTCAGCTCATTACGAAGAAAATAAAACGAGGTTGTTCAACATAAACATAAAGTCTGACTAAGTCTATGACTCGGAAAGTGGCATTTCACCAAGAATATCAGGTTAGAATCAAAGGTATTCATTAACAGATGTCTCCGTTACAATCTCCGTATCAAATAACCAGATGTCATAACAAACAAAAATCTGTAGAATAGGGGGGGGGGGGGGGGCGGGGGAAGACAATAACCAAATACAGCTTGAAGTTAGGTAGATAGCATTGAGGTGGATTGTGCGAACGTTTAGGAAAGAACAAAACAATATAACTTGACAGACTTGAGCCATTCCTCTCAGAGGAGATAACACTCTTAATTAAAGAGAAAACAAAACACACACGCACACAGAAAAGTCTCTTTATTCAAAAGTCTTCAAGAACAGCCTACAATATTATTTATTGTATATTTATTATTTTTATGCTAAATTTCTGATGTGTAGTCTTATAGAATGACGGGTTTAATTAATATTTTAAAAAGCAGAAGACTTAATTCGGAAAGAATAGGAAGGTCAAACAATCAGTGTGAAAGTGTAAACGATCACGACCTTTGTAATATGCTGATTTATTTATACATCTACAGTAATAACTGTCACGGAGTGCCTCCCCTTAGCTATACAGTGGTGGTCTACCAGTGGCCAACACTCAAGAATATCTAATATGAGTCTTCAAATGTGTCTACTTTCGCTCAAAATTACTCTTGGCAGAGTTGTACATAAAAGGATAATGACGTTTCTATCTCAAGGTAGTGTTCACAAGTTGTTTTCAGAAGTCTAGAACAATGCTGCATAGGGCAGAGCACTATTAACGTATATCTGATCCGTCGCCTTTTGTGAAGAAGTAAGCAATGGTTTTAGCCAGTTCAAGCCCCCAAATGGTGTAAATCCAGCGAAATTCGTTTTATAAGTATTTGTTCTATAGATGTAAATATATGTTTAGATGTATATATAAATTAAAGATCATACTCATACGTTTGCTTTCATACCTGTAATAACTGAATGAATAAGATTTTTTTTTTCTTCAAAATAACATGCAAGAAATTTAATAACTAATTAAAACAGCGATGTAATTATGGTGAATTTTAGATGTAAATAAAATTGTTTTCACTGAGACTTGGTTTGAGGATTGACAACAACAATTGTCTGTTTGCTGTTTCCTTAATAAAATTAGCTGGTCTACGTGAGCCCTGCAGTCGTGGTTTCGTTAATTCTTCTGTGATGATGGCCCTTCTCCACACAACTCGTCCAATGTAGGCGGTTATTGTTGATTCCCTGCTTTTAACTCACAATTAGTGACGTCGAAACTTTAGTCTTGCAGCTTCTTATCACGAAAGGTCTGATAGCTTCGTTACAAGAGCTTTAGGCAAAATAATAAGAACAAATGACTCTGCTAAGTACACTGGGTTAGAAGATTAACAGGCGCATTGTCTCGATGTCCACTCACCGATGTTAGCCTTTCTGAATAATTAAATTCTAGAGTATACACTGTAACTTGACAAATTTTTACGTTTTATTTTCCAGCAGATTGTTTCAAGTGACCAAAACAAAACAAACAAAAAAATAAAAAAATACTGCAGTTGACTCCCCTGATAAAAAAATAATAGGCGCTCACAATATCACTATATATGGAGTGACTTTATGTTTTCTGTTACCTGGATTTTTTCTATTTTTACACGCTTTTATTTAACTGCACTTGTATGTGACTTTTATGTGACTTTCAAATCTTGCAATCGATTTGCCAATTACTTCCAGAAGAGCAATAGCTCTGAAACCTGGCATATTTTGTGTATTACCGACGACAATACAATAATCAGTCACTTATTCAATAATTTTCGAGAATATTGTAATTATGACATTATAAGTAATTAAATTTTTCGTTAAGAAATGTTAACAAATGAGGGACCATAATCATGTTAATTAAAAACTCAAGAGTACGTGGTGTGCTTTATTTGTTTCTATGCGTAAAACAGGGCAGTACTCAAACAAGTGTATAGCTTAATCAATTACCGTAATCCAAATTATAAAATTATGAATCAAGGCAAAGTTGAGTTCGATCTCTAGATGACCTTCAAATTGAAGAAATTGATTGCACCAAATTAACAGGCACAAAGCCATGTAATATTGACGCTCTAAAACAAATGGATCGCTTAAGAAAGATTAGACCAGATTTACTTACTTACTTACTTAGTCGTTCCCCTTCTACCGTGAGGTGTAGAGGTTTGGAAGAGAGAGCGCCAGACTATCCTATCGGCTGTCTTCCTCCTGGCCTGGTTCCATTCTAGTCCTCGATCCTTCAAAGATTGTCTAATGTTGTCCTCCCAGCGGACTCTGGGTCGTCCTCGGGGTCTGGATCCTTGGCTCTTTGTTTCCCATGCTCGTCGTGGTATCCGATCTTCTCCCATTCTGCAGACATGGCCAAACCATCTTAATTGGGACTGTTCTATTTGGGTCTGCAGGGGGTAGGATTTAAGGCCTTGATGTATCGTCTGGTTGCGTACCATGTCTCTTCTTGTTACTTCAACCACATTCCTCAGATACCTCATTTCTGAGGTTTAGATCTGGCTTTTATGGGTTGTAGTCATTGCCCATGACTCGCATCCGTATGTCTAGACTGGGACATAGGTGGAGCGGTATACAGCCATCTTCGTTTTCTTACCAACCTCTCTCTTGCTGAGGAATCCTCGATTTATGGCCTGAAAAAGTCTGCCAGCTGCTGCTTTTCGAGTGGCCAACTCTTCTTTGATGCCTCCCTTTCGGTCTATAATAGCTCCGAGGTATTTAAAGTGGTCGACCTGCTCCAGGACCTGTTCTCCCAGCTTAATCTGATGTTTTCTTTCTTCTCGTGATATCACCATGGATTTTGTTTTAGAGCTGCTTATGACCATCCCTCTCTTCTCCAGCTCTTCCTTCCAGACTTGCAGGTTGGATCGGAGATGTGCCTCTGATTTAGCAATCAGGGCAACATCATCAGCAAATGCCAGCTCCGAAATATAGACCTGTCTCATCTTCCAGTACCCCACTGAATACTTTCTTGTTCTCTCCTTACATGCCTTGATGACATCGTCCATAAGGAATATGAAGAGGTAAGGTGATAGGATATCACCTTGTCTTACACCAGTGGTGGTCCTGAACTCTTCCGACTTATGGTTTGCTGTCCTCACATAATTTCTGCAAGACTTGTAGAAGCTATGTAAAGCATGAATCAGAGGTGCTGGAATATTCTTCCTTGCCAAACAGTCCCAAAGTTTGCTCCAGGGGACCCTGTCAAACGCCTTTTCCAGATCTATGAAACAAAGATGCATCTCACTCTTATACTCAAGGGCCTTTTCACTCAGCTGTCTGAGTGTGAAGATTAGGTCTTGAGTACTTCGGTTTGCTCGGAATCCGCACTGGGCCTCATCCAATTGTGGCTCAGCTAGGCGTCGGAGTCTCTGCTCTAGGATTCTAGAGTAGATTTTACCAGGGACACTGAGAAGGGGTATGCCTCTATGGTTTCCACACTGTCGATTGTCACCCTTTTTGAAAATTGTTGTTATGATGGCAATCTCCCAATTCTTTGGTATGGTCTTGTTGTACCACGCTGCCTGTAAAACCCTTAAGAGTAATAGGTCGCCTGATGCTACCATGAACTTAACCATTTCTGGTGTTATACCATCATGCCCTGCTGCTTTGCCCATCTTGATTTTCTCCAGTGCTGCCTTCAGTTCTTCCATCTTTATGTTATCTTCACCATCATTGGTTTTCTCTTCTGTGCTAGTGTTTATCATTTCTGATGCTTCACCATGCTCACCATCCAGGAGTTCTGAGAAATATTCTTTCCATCTTCCCATTACTTCCTTCGGGGCAGTAAGCAATTTGCCTTGCTTGTCCTTTTTTTTTGTTTGAATTAGTTTAGTGACTACATGTCCGCACGAGTGCGCACCTATTGTACACAGTCGCGAGTAACTAATTCAAACAAAAAAAAATATTTTTGAACGGATCTTGTAACTTTCCTGTAAAACTACTAAAAATTAACCCAGACAACAGTAAGAGTTTTTTATATAACGTAAAGAAGAAAATTCGAACATGACATGAGTTTTGTAAGCGCAAAAAATATATTAATAACTGCATGGAAAATCTAAGACTGCATGCAAAAATTCATGTCTATACAACAAACAGTTTTGGAGAAAATTGACACTTTCTGTGGGCACGAATTACCGAACGGACTATAGCTCGTACAATAGTCCAGTCCTATTAAAAATAATTTATACACGTAATAAAATACTCATTTATATACAATATTTAAGTGATTACAAAACACAGCCCAAAAGAATAAAACATAACTAACTTTACCATTATCATTTTTTAAACGGTATTGACATGTTTTTGAAATTAACGTTTATAAACTATTTTAACATCTATTATTTATTTTTTCGTTTAGTAATTAACGTTTACTGCTTACTTTACCTACAGTTAACCTCCTTGGTAAATATAACGCTAAAAAAAAAACTTTTATTCGAATGTATATGTGACGAACGATGTAACTCAGCTGGCCCTAAATTGTTTAGATGATATGGTAGACACCTCGTAGCATCAGTGCCCCCGAATATTGTTGTAACTTTTCGTCAAACGAGAATTCTTCCACCTGGGCTCATTAGCTATGCACAACAGAAACGTGGAACTCCACCTGGGCTCAATAATATGCTTCGGAGCAGAGGAGACTCGTCACCAAGTTCGCTAATCAATATATAGATAGTTTATCTTCCGTGCAGTCTGGACATCGCATTGTCTCAAGGGAAGGTTAAACAACGCCCACTGCTATCTCTAGAGCAATCAAGAGCAGTTATTTTCCTTACCTTGGTCAGTACGCCTGCCTTAAAGGCGTTGGAAAAATCAAACGAAGGAAAGCGGCATACGATCTGAGACAATGACAATCGCTAAACAGACTTAGCTAGTTCCTCGCAAGAATTTCGCATCTCTGTGTCTGTAGCGAAATGGTTTTGTTTAGAGGGAGAAAGTGTAAGTATGGCAGACTTGATGGAAGAATAAAAGATAATATCTAGAGGAAACTCTTCCAGACTGCAAGTTGAATGCCTAATCTCTCCTCGGGAATTAGTCCACTCAAAAAAACTTTCTAAGAGAATTCTGGTGAAACTAAACAAGATATTCTCTAGGCGATAAATTCTTTATCCGATATCCTACAAAGGACTATGTATAGTACATATAGATGGATAAGAGATTTGGTGCCCAGCCAGATTAAAAATATCCTGACCCAATAGTGTTTATTAATTTTGGCTCTGCCCCCAGGGTGTAGATTTATGTTATTAAAACTATACAACCCAATTAAATATTACAAAGAAAATAACAACAGACTCTGTTATGTAAAGTTTACAAAAAATGAAGATAGAATCTCACATATATTCAAATGTACAACTATATGTTCCCTAATCTATGAATGGTTCTGAACCATGTCAGAATTAATTTGTAATCATAGGACAATAGGAATATTCTGTAGTGGTTCTGCTGGCATGTTCAGATACTCATCTCATATGCTGAATTTATTAGTCTTGTTGCCAGGGGTTCAATATGACCCAGCACTCCAGGTCCAGCAAGTTCTTCTTAGGGTTTCAGAGAATGGCAAGTTGCTTCTTCTCCGTCTTGACACAGGGCTCATCACCAACTGGGATGGAGTATGTCTGCCCTTGAGAACACTGCTTATGGTTTAGTCTTCTGGTATGATAACCTGGTAGGATCGCTCAGCTAAGATCCATTGCTGTTTAAAATGATCGGGCCCCTCTGTATTTCTTGGGAGCAACCATTTGTCCCGGTCAGTCTACCGGCTAGCGAGAGAATGCCCTTCGAGAATATGCCTGCGCTTTGAGAATAGCGCCAAAATTCCGGTTCTGTTTGGTGGCTTTACTTTGCATACGTGAGGGGTGGGGCGCCTGACCTATTTTTGACATTACGTTTCATATCCCCCCCCCCAACACACACACAAACTGGCCAGTACGTGGCATTGATACCAGGCAATACTTCATTATGGTTGCTGAGGTCAAAAGTCATATAACACAATGACTGCCTTACCCGTATGCTAAAAGTGGCGGTAAAAGGTTCACAGCGAAGCGTCAGTGACTTTGCCAGTCAAACGTAGAACAAAGGAATTTATTTTCCGAAGCAAATGGGAGATCTCCTGATGTGTATTGATGAGTGGTAGAGATTCTAGAGAATTTAGAGAGAAGGAATGTTTTGGTATGAGAAAAGATTGACAGAGAGAAAAGAAGGCGAAGACACTTCGTGACAGTGTCAACCAAAAAAGCGCTCGAAAGACTTAACGAACGGGAAGACGAAGCGACCACAGAATTGGATAATCGAATGAGGAGCGGGGGGCTAGAATCTCGATTTTTCCCCGAGTTCTGAAAAGGTGTTAGATTCTAACACGTCACCCCCATCTTTCATTCTATTTCATATATAAAGCAACCCTGAAGAATGCCATTTTATCACTCGTTGTCAGACCTTTTAAAATTCACTAGCACATAGTTAAATCCTGCTAGAATTCCCTCTGGATTTTGGCTATATTGGAGTGTAGTTATTCTGTGCTAAACGGTATAATATATATCAGTTTCTAGTGCTCAGTATTCTAGTTCATTCATTTTTATTTCACTGGATTTTGTGTTGTTTTAAATCTATTAAATTAAACCTATCTCAAAAGTTTCCAGTTGAAAATGTAATGATATATCTATTATAATATTTTAAAAGATAATAGATGCTTAAAACGCTTAAATTAACTTTTAAAGTCGCGAAGGAATTTTTAACTAATTAATTAAGTTAAGTCCTATATATAGATGTGTGTTTTAACCATTAAACTCCGTAAGTGTTTTCTTAAATACATAATTAAATACGCGAGTGTATATAATAGTCTTAACGGTAAATTTATCGCGCTTTAGAATGTTATTCGATTTTTCAGTATGAATTACATGTTTTCTGTCTTTCATATAGGGTGATCACAACCTTTGCGTCCCAGCAAAAACATTGTATTAGAGTCCTGCAGACTCGGTTCTTAAAACCCTCCAGATGTTTGATGAGACTGTGTAAATTTTAATCTTGTGTCGATCCTGTTGAGATTCAGCTATCTAACATTACCAGAAAGAAAGTACCCCGAAGAACAATTTAACACATCATCAATAAATTTAAGATTAACTGGTGAAGAACACTGCCAGAGCTTATTTGCATTATTTTACTGCTCTATTAACGAAAGAAAATAGAAATCTTCCAAACACTGACTGTGAATATTTTTCGTCGCTGGATTTAAAACCCTCGAAGTAAACCATACCTTACCGGTCAGTTGTTATCATCACGCATTGAAGAATTTTACCACCAGCGGCGAAATCAATGAGACCATACCATAGTCACCACCTATATCTAAGACTGTGCCATCCCGTAGAACCTTCCTTTTAACATAACTAAAACAAAGAACACTTAGTTTTCACCTTCCAGCGATTTCAGGACTGTACTAACTCATAAACCCTGATAATCTTGAGGCTGGACACAAAAGAAAAGACGCTACCTACGTCATGTGTTTAATTGATGTTTTGTATTTCTATGGAAGGCCAGATTCTACGATCGGTAAGTGTTTGTGAACATATGAGTGTGGGCCCTCACGAGCGTGCATGAATGACAGGAGATTTAATTTTGCAAACCAATTGTTAATTTGCCTACCGCGTAATACTTTTACTATGTTCCCTGCATTGTTCCTTTAAGTGGGGATTCTTGTTAACTCTGTTTACCCCCCCCCCCTTTCATTTGCTTAGTAAAGGGAAAAACAAATTGAGAATAACAGGATTTTTTTCTACCACCCATACCTAGTATTGTAACACCTCTTTTCAGAGTTATTAAATTTACTGTTGGGTTACATTATCTATTTTCCTGATAACTACCTATCTTTGGACTGGGTTTATCTTTGTCTATTAAAAGCGAGAAGGGAGTAGCCGATACCACTCTTCATATACCCCCCCCCCACCTTGTTATTTGTATTTTCTGTACCTATGATATTTTGCCTGTAACAAATGATACATGTTGTGACTGATTTTAATGATAATAAACAGCATAAACGTATTTAGTACTGTGTTGGAATACCCAAGCCCAAATTATCCATTTCTGTTTAACATAGTTTGTATTCACGTAGCGTCAGTGTGTTTAAGCACCAAATCGGTGTCAGCGCTTGAGTGTTTTGGTAACTGGCAAATAATTGTTTAACCAGGAGAGTTTTTAAAGAGTAGATTGAGAGAAACAGATTGTCGTAAAAGAGTCTTTCCTTACTCTCCCCAGCACTCTGTGAAGCAACTATTTACTTTCTAACTCTTATTATCACTGAGCCTTCACCATCATTCTCCACTCTAGACGGGACTACTATTTCTAGACTATTTCTCTCAAAATAAATTTACGACAATAATTGGCTGGCTCGCCGGGATAAACAGATTTTGAGTCTGATCTAAAGTCTGGGTCTAACTAGATAGAGTGAATGTGTCTTTGAAGTAGAAATAAAAAAAAATAATTACTGTCTTTTTAGTATTTGGGTGAAGTTGAGGGACAGCATAAAAGTTACGGATAAACATAAATTCGTTACGTTTTTTTGTATTCTCGTGGCACAAAATATTTGAATTGCGTGATTGTTTACATTGGAGTTTGTGGCGGAGAATTAAAAGTTTAGGGAATTTTTTTTTTCCTTTAAAATATTTTAATATAAAATTTTCTCTACTATTAGTAAAAGTATATATTTTTTTTCTAGTGTTTGACTTACCATTAAGAGTTTTAATTGACAGATAATAGCAGCGACAAGTTAGCACATTACAAGGTAGGAAGTAACACAAGTAAATTTATACTTTGTGTTTTTTCTCGTAGCGGCTTTGAGTTTTTCCCCCTTCTTGTTCCTTCTTACTATTCTCTAGTCTTAGAAGCATCCAGTTCTTTGGCATGGCACAGAGAATTAGGATAAGATCCATTTTGAGACAGGAGGCGAAGGATTCAGGGTTAGAAGGAGAAGCCGCAAACGTGTTTGTAAACACGGAACTCAAAAGGTATGACGTGGAGAAAGAGAGAGAAAAGGCTGAGATGAAAGAAGAGCAAGAGAGAGAAAAGGCTGAGAAGAAAGAAGAGCAGGAGAGAGAGAAGGCCGAGATGAGAGAAGCGGAAGAGCGTCAATTGGAACAGACAAAAATTGAGGCAGAGATGGAAGCTCGAAGGGAAAGAGAGAGGGAGAGAGAGGGAGAGACAGCACGAACTGGCGCATAAGCTTTAGAGAGTCGGGGGTGCTTCTACTTCAAATAACATAGAGCCGTCTTCACCCCAGTCTCAGTCAACGGATTTCTCCAGCACTCAATCTGCCCAATTAACTGCGATGTCTTTTGCTTTAGAGTCTTTTCCTAGCCACAATGAGAAAATAGATACCTTCCTAGAGAAATTCGAGAGGCTCGCAAATCTTTATGGGTTAGAGAGTTCCTGTTGGGCACTTAAACTCTCAACGTCATTAAAAGGTAATGCTTATGACGTGTACAAAATGCTGGGAACCAACCAACATGATTACGACATGTTAAAGAAGGCATTGCTAGAACGGTTTGAGATGACCGCCCGAAAATTTTTGCAAATGTTCAAAAACAGCCGAAAAGAGAGCACGGAAACATTTCCCCAGTTCTCTTCACGTCTCACGGGCTATTTGACAAAGTGCATTGAATTATCAGAATTACCTCTTACATATGAGGGACTTCTTGAACTTATTCTTGTGGAACAGATAAAGCCAACTTTGTCAAACGAAACCCGTAGATTTTTGGCTGAACATGGCGCAGTCAGGCTTGCGGACATCCTCAATAAGGCAGAACGCTATACCAATGCAATGGCCGAACTTCCCAGCACTAAACGTAAACCTACAGATGAGCCATCTCATAAACAAAATCTAGAGCAGTCATCCTATTCTTCCAATCTCTCTCAGCATTATAACCAACGAGAAAATAATACACAGAGACCTCCCCAGGAAAAATCGGAATTCTACAAAACCCGATTTCCCCCAAACAACAATTCTGATCAACCCACCAAGCCTATGTGGCAGCGCGGCCACCAAGGTCATGGAAAAGGGAAGACCCCTACTGTTACGTGCAGTCTTTGATATCTTACAATATTATACATTGGTATACTTGTTATGTTCGCACATATTTTGTAAACAAAATAGATTCGTTTTAGTGCTTAAGGAAAAGTCATTATTGAGTTACTTCCCTTGAAAGTTGTGCCGTCTCTTTCGATCGAACTCCGCGGATGAATCCAGTCTTACTGCGATTTATTCTTTGTTTGGGTAGTAATAGATTGTTCTTGCTTCAGAATATCTATGGCCTGAATTTATGTGTATTGTTTGTCTGTGTAGGACGAATCTGTCTTATATCTGTATATCTTTACATATCTAAGTCGAACTATATGTTCTGTTGTCTCTAGAGAGGTCAAAGGCTATTCGGCGGATGTGTCGCGAGAGAGGTGTATTTTGGCTTCGTCCTGATAGGGACTGTGTTTTTCTATGTCGGCTTGATGCCGGGAAAAAAGTGATCTCAGTGGTTTTTGGGGAAAGTGATAGTCGTCTAGACCTATCGTGTATGCTTTACCCCAGTGTTCATTCTTATTGCCAAGGAATGGCAAACTCATATTTCTGAAAACCAAGGTAATAAAGATAATCTTTTGAACTCTCGTACGAAGCCACCGTTTTTCGATAGGGATGATTTGTACGTCTGAGAGGATACATCTAACTAGATGAAAAAAACGATTCTGATTCCTAGCAGCACTATATCCTGTAGAATGCAGTCAATTGTTCATGATCAAATCTACAGAGCAATGAAATGTTTAATGAATGACTAACTTTAGGACAGATTCATTATCTGTATCCAAACGTGAGTGACAGCTCACGAGAGAAGCCATCTTGGAACCAAACATGTAGTGACTTTCAAGAAGAGAAAAGTGATGCCCGTATTATCGCTTGATTAGTCCAGAGATCACTGCTACACATGAGAACCCATTGCTAGCGGTTCAATATAATTATATGGAAAAATCTGTGCTGGACATTATGTTAAGGAATCTTCGCTAGACGAGATTAGGTCTAGAAGCCATCTTGGATATTGTTTATAATCTGACGTGCTTTGTCAGTAAACTCAGTTGATATATATATATATATGGGCAATACTGAGTGCTTCGCTACTGACAGTCCATTATACTATTATTCTACATGAGTGCCCATGTAACATAACATTGCAAGACCATTTATCCACTGTACCATGATGTATTATGCCAACCTGTGATTTGTCACTATCTGTGCTGTCGAGTGTGTACGTCCAATTAAACTTTAGTAAAGGTACACAGTCGTTGGTGTCGATGACTTCCAGCCATATATGAGTGTTAGAAAAGAACATTTGTCAACACCACGAACTCTTCCTATCATTCGCACATTATACACTCCATCTATGTCTACACACCACTGCGTAGGTCAAGTTGACATTCCATACTCGAACCACGAGCAACACAACAACACAGTATTTAACTCTGGTGATGTTCGAGCGAGCTTCAGATTTCTCAGCATGTCTCTTGCTCAGGGCAAGGGTCTTGTATTAAGAGTTTATCAACTGATGATGATGATGTCTGCTTCCATCCACTTATATTTATCATTTGGTGGACATCATTAAATAAGAAAAAAAGATCTTATCACCTACACCAGGGACGTCTGATCAGGGCAAGCACGCCGGGCCAAACCGCATCGGATGCCTGCATACAGCCTCGCAAGGAAGAGTCAATGTCAGTGATTCTCAACCTGAGGGGACAGACCCTCAACGCGAGGAACTGTAATTTTGAATGGTACCTCAACTACTTGTCTCTTTGACACTGGATTACGTTTTGATAGTATTGTCGCCAGGCACCTAGTCAAACCCGGTCAGGAGACAGAGGAAACCGTCAAACTATGTGGAGTTTTCAAGAGTGATGCACCCAGGACGCTTCCTATCGCACTGGTAGAAATACACTCTGATTGTGTCAGAGGTGTTATTAAAGAGGCCATAATGGATGATCCGATCTACCCAGTTATCCTGGGATGTAGATATGTGTTTTTTGGGAGACCAAAGGAGCCGATTGTGGCAGCGATAACCACAAGAGGGCAAACTAAGAAGGAGAGGGAGCCTGCGCCAAATTTGTTGCCGAACGAACCGAAGGAGGCGCAACAAAAGGACCCTACTCTGGAGCCCCGCTTTAGAAAACTGCCCATGGCTAAGGACCCCAGACACCACGGAGACATCTTTTCTAAGGATGGCGTATTGCATCGTAGAACGGGCGACCCTGATACAGGGAATAACCAGCTCCTAGTACCGTCGCAGTACATAAGTCAGATCTTAGAAATGGGGCACTCTCTTCCCTTTAGGGGACATATGGGACAAAACGCCACTATTCAGCAAATAAAAATCCACTATTGGTGGCCAGGAGTAAACTCTGAAATTATCAGGTACGTGAAATCCTGCGCCCAGTGCCAACGTGTAGCACCTAAGCACTTGACACCCCAGTACCTATGGGGCAAATGCCATTAGTAGGTACTCCATTTGAACGGGTTTCTGTCGACATCATTGAACCCCTGGAAAGGACCAAAAGAAGGAACAGGTTCATCCTGACCTTAGTCGACACTTCCACTATGTATGCCGAAGCTATACCGCTAACATGCACGGATTCCAAGCATGTCGCAGAAGCCCTCGTGCAAATTTTTACACGGTTGGGATTCCCTCAACAAGTTTAACGGACAATGGATACCAATTCCGTAGCCTGTTAATGGAGGAGATCTTTAAGATCTTGAGGGCCCAACATATCCACACAAGTCCCTACCATCCGGTCAGAAATGGGCTCGTGAAACGTTTTAATGGCAGCCTCACCACCATGTTACGTAAGCTGGGTCAGGAGAAACCGGAAGACTGAGACCTATATATATCGGCTGTCTTATTCGCATACCGAGAGGTACCCCAAGCGTCTACGGGATTCCCGCCTGCTACACTTTTATTTGGCAGACCTATTAAGAGGCCACTAGAAGCCTTACTTCGGTCCCTGATAGACAAGAAGACTGACGAGACAGTCGTCTCTGCAAGCAAGTATGTATCTGAGCTCAAGGAAAGGCTAAAGCTAGGATAGGATCTAGCTACGACCAACCTTAAGAAAGCCCGCGCTAAACATGCTAAAAGATGCAACAAAGCTGCAAAAGAGAAAGAAGTACAACCAGGGGGAGAATGTTTTGTTGCTACTTCCAACCGGGAGCAAAAAACTTCGCATCGGATGGCAAGGACCGTTCACCGTCCTTAAAAAGATCTCACGCACCAATTACAAAATCTCCATTAAAGGAAAGGAGAAGGTCTTTCACGTAAATCTCCTTAAGAAATATTTGGAGAGACCAGTGCCATTCTCCGAGCATCTCCTGGCTGTCGCCATAGCAACGGAAGACGAGGAAGATGATGATGGTTGCATGGAGTACCCATTGGAACCCACAGAATCCTTTAAAGATGTCAAGTTTGGCGACAATCTCTCACCAGAACAACAAACAGAAACCAGGGCACTACTAAAACAGTACAGTGCAGTCTTAACGGATGTACCTGGGCGAACAAATCTCATTGAATTTGATATGAAATTAACAAACGAGACCCCTGTTCGAACCAGAGTTTACCCCATCCCGTACGCTAAAGCTGATGCACTTCGCGGAGAAATAGACAAGCTGCGTCAGGCAGGCATTATCAATGAGTCGACATCCTCTTACAGTTCGAGTGTAGTGCTGTTGCAGAAGCCCAATAAGGAAGTTCGGCTGTGTAAAGATTACCGGCTGCTAAACGCTGTAACGGAATTCCAGCCCAAACCTCTCCAAACTGTTTCTGAGTTGTTCACCAAGCTCAGCAAAGCAGAAATTTTCTCCAAGATTGACCTCAGTAAAGGTTATTATCAAATACCAGTCAAGGAGGAAATTAAACCTTTGTTTGCTTTCAGCACTAGTGAAGGACATTACACATTTAATGTGATGCCGTTCGGATTATATAACGCACCAGGAGTATTCACCAGGATGATGAGGAAGCTTCTAGAACCTTTGCAAAGTCCCCATATCCATAATTTCATGGATGACATATTAATTGCATCGGAGACCTACGACGAACATATTTCTACGGTTGCTATGCTCCTCAGGAGACTACAGGAAACTGGTCTCACAGCCAGACCTAGTAAATGTCTCATCGGGTTTGAAAAGCTAGACTTCCTGTGGCATACTATTTCTCACGGATGTAGTTGGCCTGTTAAAAAGAATGTGGAGAAAATAGTTGCAGCAAAAAGGCCCCGAACGAAGAAAGACACTCGTTCCTTTTTATCACTATGTGCATACTATAAAAAATACATCCAGAACTTCAACGGACTAACGGCACCTCTGACTGACCTTACAAAGAAAGGTTGTCCTGATAAGGTCATTTGGGATCACAAGTGCGAACACGCGTACAGCACCTTAAAAGGACAGTTGTCTGCATACCTTATTTTAAGGTTACCTGACCTCAAGAAACCTTTTGAACTGCGGGTCGACGCGTCAGGTCAGGGCATCGGGTCAACGTTACTGCAAGCCGAGGACAGTGACCCGAATATGCTATTTCCAGTTGCTTACGGCAGTCGGAAATTAAATAAAGCTGAACGGAAATACAGCGTAGTCGAAAGAGAATGTCTCGCTCTGATTGACAGCATCAGACGCCATCATGAGTTTCTCTATGGGACATCTTTCACGGTGCAAACAGACAATGCTCCATTAGCTTTTCTTGGTGCTAATAAAGAATTTAACGCACGGATCTTGCGTTGGGCCCTTCTTTTAAGCGTGTTCTCCTTCAAAGTGGAATATATTCCGGGAAGACAGAATGTCAGGGCTGATTTCCTGAGTAGAAACTGGACTACGGAGGAAAAGGAGGAAGTTGAGAATACAAATCATCTAAAAGCAACCGATCAGGGCAGCTTCATTGTCATAAATCAAATATGAAAAGATGTTTTTATGTTTTTACAAGAGGGGACGATTGTAACGAATGATGAAACTCAGCTGGCCCTGAATTGTTTAGATGATATGGTAGACACCTCGTAGCATCAGTGTCCCCGAATATTGCTGTAACTTTTCGTCAAACGAGAATTCTTCCACCTGGGCTCATTAGCTATGCACAACAGAAACGTGGAACTCAACCTGGGTTCATTAATATGCGTCGGAGCAGAGGAGACTCGCCACCACGTTTGCTAATCAATATGTAGATAGTTTATCTTCCGTGCAGTCTGGACATCGCATTGTCTCAAGGGAAGGTTAAACCACACCCACTGCTATCTCTAGAGCAATCAAGAGCAGTTATTTTCCTTAGCTTGGTCAGTACGCCTGCCTTAAAGGCGTTGCCAAAATCAAACGAAGGAAAGCGGCAAACGATTTGAGACAATGACAATCGCTAAACTGACGTAGCTAGCCTCTCGCAGGAATTTCGCATCTCTGTGTCAACCAGAAAACAGCTCGAAAGACGGAACGAACGGGAAGACGAAGCGACCACAGAATTGGATAATCGGACGAGGAGCTGGCGGCTAGAATCTCGATTTTTCCCCGAGTTCTGAAAAGGTGTTAGATTCTAACATGTCCCCCCCATCTTTCATTCTATTTCATATATATAGCGACCCTGAAGAATGCCATTTTATCACTCGTTGCCAGACCTTTTAAAATTCACTAGCACATAGTTAAATCCTACTAGAATTCCCTCTGGATTTTGGCTATATTGGAGTGTAGTTATTCTGTGCTAAACGGTATAATATACATTAGTTTCTTGTGATCAGTATTCTAGTTCATTCATTTTTATTTCACTGGATTTTGTGTTGATTTAACACTATTAAATTAAACCTATCTCAAAAGTTTCCAGTTGAAAATTTAATGATATATCTATTATAATATTTTCAAAGATATCATCATCATCATCATCAGTTGCCATCTCCACAACGAAGGTTGGCTGTAATGGATCTCCAACGTCTTCTGTCTCTTGTCTTGGTGGTACACTCTGATAGACTCTTTCCCGTCCATCTCTTGATGTTATCTTCCCACTTATAGCGCTGTCTTCCCCTTGCACGTTTGCCTTCAACTCTCCCTTCTGTTATGGTCTTCTGCAAGGTGTTATGCCTTTTTATGTGGCCAAAGTATTTTAGCTGCCGAACTTTGACCTCTCTCATTAGTTCTCTTTTCATACCTAGATTTTCTAGGACCTCCTTATTTGTTTTCATCTCTTTCCATGAGATACGCCCCATTCTTCTATATATCCACATTTCAAGAACCTCAATTCTTTCTTCCAAATGCTTATTCATCGTCTATGTTTCTGCACCATACAGAAATGCAGAATATATATAACACTTTATGATTCTCAGTTTTAATTTATGAGATAACTGTTTGGCCATTCCTATTCTCTTCTTGATTTCTGTTTCACATCTGCCATCTTCTGTTATTATATGACCAAGATATACGTAGCTCTTGACTTGTTCCAGGATTTTCCCATTTACGCTTATCTTTAATGTGGGTTTATCGTCTGTTTTGCTAATTATCATAGTTTTAGTTTTCTCAATATTAATGTCGAGTCCATATTCATGACTTATACTGTTCACTTGCTTCACTAGTTCTTGTAACTCCTGTTCGCTTTCAGCTAACAGCACGGTATCATCTGCATATCTAAGGTTGTTTATTGATCTTCCACTGATGTTCAGTCCTGGTATTTCCTGTATCTGTTTGAAAATTTTTTCGGTGTATAAATTAAATAGGCAGGGGGACAGCACACAACCTTGTCTGACACCTCTTTTTATGTCTATGTATGGTGAATAATTCCTTCCCGATCTTACTGTGGCAGTTTGCTCCCAATAAAGGTTACTGAGTATTCTTATATCTTTTCTATCAATACCTATGTCTTTGAGGCATTCAATTATTTTCTCATGATGGATTCTGTCAAAAGCCTTCTTATAGTCAATGAAGCACATATACATACTTTTTTGGACCTCTGTATATTTTTCTGCTAATCTTCTTAGGCAAAATATTGCCTCTCTTGTTCCACTGTTCCGTCTAAAACCCAAACTGTTCTTCTTGGATTTCGCTGTCTACTTTACTTTTTATTCTTTCCTGTATGATTTTGAGCAGTATCTTAATTGCATGACTCATCAGGCTGATTGTTCTGAAGTCTGAACATTCTGTTGCATTTGGTTTTTTGGGCAATGTTATAAAAACTGATGTCTTCATGTCGTGTGGTAAATATCCTGTATTGTATATATCATTGCATATTTCTGTGATTGTATCTATACCAAAGCTCTCCAGAGCTTCTATCATTTCAATGTTTATGTTATCCATGCCTGCTGATCTTCCTTTTTGTATCATATGAATGGCATTCTCTACATCTGATCTGAGAATGTTTGGGCCTTCATTAGAATCTGGTGATGGTTTTTTACCTCTGTTGTCCTCGAATAGTTCTTTTACGTATTCTGCCCATCTGTTTGATATGTCTTTCTCATCAAGTAATATTACACCATTTTTGTTCTTGATACAGCTTCCTCCTTGTGCAAACCGCGACCGATTTGATAATTTCTTTATTTCTTCATGCATATCTCTTGTCATATGCTTCGCTTCCAAGTCTTCTATTTCCTTACATTTTGTTTCTATCCACCTTTCTTTTGCTTCTCTACACATAGTACGTATGTCATTGTCTATTGTTTTATATTCTGGAGTGTTTTTTGCTTTCTTTCTTTCTGCCATTTTATTCAAGATGTCATCTGTCATCCAAATTTGATTTTTCTTAGACTCCTTTTTAGGTAAATTTGCATTTGCTGATTGTATGCTTGTTTTTAAGCATTCCCATTTTGCGGTTGCTTTTTCTTCTGGGTTTTCTCTTCCATACTGCTCCATGCTTTCTGTCAATAACTGTTGGTATTTATTTTTGACGTCGATTAAATATTTCTGTTTTATATCTGGTTGTTTCAGCGCTGATATTTCTATCTGGGGTTCCTCCTGTCTTCTGTTTCCTGCTCTTTTCAGCTTTATATTTACTTTGATGACAACTGGATTGTGATCTGAATTTATGTCGGCACCAGGATGTGTCTTTGCACTTGTGACACTGTTCTTAAATCTATGTTTTATCATGATATAGTCGATTTGATTACGTGTTACATCTCCTGGGCTTTTCCATGTGTATAATTTCCTTGGGTGATGTTCAAAAAAGGTGTTACATATGACCAGCTGGTTTTCTTCACAGAACTGGATAAGTCTGTCTCCTCTATCATTTCTTGTCCCTAATCCATACTGTCCTACTATTTTCTTGTATTTTCCTTTTCCTACTTTTGCATTCATATCACCCATTACTATCAACACATCTGTAGATTTGACTGGTTTATGTGTGTGTTGTAGCTCTTCATAGTATTCTTCTATTTCTTCCTCGCTGTAATCTTTAGTTGGTGCATAAGTTTGTAAGATTGATATGTCGAATGGCTTTGCTCTCATCTTTAGTAACATCATTCTGTCATTGTGTGTCCAGTATCCACATACGTATTTTTCTAACTCCTTCTTTATCAACATTCCTACCCCTCTTTCGTGTTTTTCTCCTCCTGAGTGTATAAGCGTGTACTGGTCTCTTGTTATGTAGCCTGTATCCAAAAGTCTTGCCTCTGCAACTCCCAGATAATAGATAATAGATGCTTAAAACGCTTAAATTAACTTTTTAAGTCGCGAAGGAGTTTTTAACTAATTAATTAAGTTAAGTCCTATATATAGATGTGTGTTTTAACCATTAAACTCTGTAAGTGTTTTCTTAAATACATAATTAAATACGCGAGTGTATATAATAGTCTTAAATGTAAATTTATCGCGCTTTAGAATGTTATTCGATTTTTCGGTATGAATTATATGTTTTCTATCTTCATATAGGGTGATCACAACCTTTGCGTCCCAGCAAATACATTGTATTAGAGTCCTGCAGACTCGGTTCTTAAAACCATCCAGATTTATGATGAGACTGTGTAAATTTTAATCTGGTGGCGATCCTGTTGGGATTCAGCTATCTAACATTACCAGAAAGAAAGTACCCCGAAGAACAATTTAACACATCATCAATAAATTTAAGATTAACTGGTGAAGAACACTGCCAGAGCTTATTTGCATTATTTTACTGCTCTATTAATGAAAGAAAATAGAAATCTTCCGAACACTGACTGTGCATATTTTTCCTCACTGGATTTAAAACCCTCGAAGTAAACCATACCTTACCGGTTGTAGCAAAATGGTTTTGTTTAGAGGGAGAAAGTGTAAGTGATAACGGCGCTAAGTCTAAATGTTATATAATCTGTTTATACCCACTGTTGCGAGTGTAGTGGTTTGGTCTATATCATCGCCACACAGGCTAATTCAATATATGTGTGCTGCTGTCCTGTCACTGTGTCTGGAATGTTGACCTGGGTGTGTGTTGATATGTTCGCACACCACGGTACGTACATAAGAGTACATGCAGGAGTCAAAAAGGGTTGCAAACGTCTAGAACAGTTCGATACTGTTTATTCCGTACAACACAGACACGATGACATAAATGACACACATTCGACAGCAAAACACGAATCATATAATTTCCACATTGCATTAAATATATATATAATACGGCCTGTCCACATCCTGGCCTAAACAGTACTTCAATACTCAATAAAGCCTGCACCACACGGCAGCTATAATAATGTTCATATGGCCTAAACAGTACTTCAATACTCAATAAAGCCTGCATCACACGGCAGCTCTAATAATCTTCATATGGCCTAAACAGTACTCCAATACTCACTAAAGCCTGCATCACACGGCAGCTATAATAATCTTCATATGGCCTAAACAAATCTTCAATACTCAATAAAGCCTGCACCACACGGCAGCTATAATAATCTTCATATGGCCTAAACAGTACTTCATTGCTCCATAAAGCCTGCAACACACGGCAGCTATAATAATGTTCATATGGCCTAAACAGTACTTCAATACTCAATAAAGCCTACATCACACGGCAGCTCTAATAATGTTCATATGGCCTAAACAAATCTTCACTACACCATAAAGCATGCTCACCCGGCAGCTATAATAATCTTCATATGGCCTAAACAGTACTCCAATTCTCAATAAAGCCTGCATCACACGGCAGCTATAATAATGTTCATATGGCCTAAACAAATCTTCATTGCAGTGTATCACATAGGCTGTACACACAGCGAAATATATAAGTCGACATTTTCTCAAATCCTACGTAGGTATACATTATCCAAAAAACACTGGGACTCGACCTACACGGTCCACGCCCAAAACACAACTCCCCAAATCACACACTAGTCCCGCCAAAAAAACCCGTCACGAGATTCGGCTGTCTTGAACACCGCTCTCGATAACACATGCAGACTAGCTGCGGGCTATTCACATGACTCAAAACAGTACAGAATAAATACATTAAACAGCGTTCACACGCTTATCTGTACTCTGTCACCCGAAAAATAGGAAAAGATAATTCTATCCTAAAGTCAGACAAGTATCCGCTTAATCAAGCATTGCAACTCGAAATTTAATTTGTTCAAAACATTCTAAAGATTACTTCCCCTTCCATAAGTTCCACTTGCAACAGTTACCACCCGCTCCGGGAAAAAAAATGATTCTATCATTTTTTTTTGAAAAAATTAACTCCCCAAAACGAAAAATTTAGAAGACAATTAAGATCTAACGTATGCCTACAAAAATATCTTATTTTAAATCAAATTATATCTACAACAAATATCAGCATTAAAGTGTAAAGTAGCAATTAAAGCATACAGCATAATCAGCTAAGTATAAAAAGTAATTAGCTAAATATACAAATATGATCAGTTTCAGTTCCAAAATTAAGTTACGTTTATTTAGTACAAACCAAACTGACAACAACTGATCGAAAGAGAAAACACAAGATCAATCAAAAGAAGAATGATCTGTAAAAAAAAGGAAAGTAAGAACTCAACAATACCATATACTCATAATTAAGTTGGACAATTACATGTAAAATAAATACAACTATTATAAGTAGATATGTTATATCAAGTCATATAACCACTCCAACAATACAAAGAATAGAGGTATAAGTGTTGAAAGAAGACAAAGTATACAAATAGAATCAAGTAAAACGAAGATGAGGTACGAAATTATAAACAAGATATGAAATCCATACCGAAAAGACAACAGAAAAGAAGGAATGAAATGAAGAATAGTTACCAAAGACAGATAGAAAGCAAAGGCACGAACGCAAAGAAAGTCAATAACAGTATATACTAATAACTGTTTTGATCAGATAACCTATTCAAAAATAAATATATAAACATGATCGAAAGGCACAACACAAAATATCAAAGTATATCTATACTAATACCACCAAAAAATAATTTACAACTAAACAAAACCTAATAAGTAATTTAACCAAGTTACAAGAGTTATACAAAACGAAAATAAATAAATTATAGGCATCTGTAACTGTCTTTTTTTTCTTTGTTGATGTGATCACTGGCCCAAGACAGTATACATGTTGTTAGATGTGTAGTGCGAGCGTATGATGAATTGAGTGTGGGTGCGTATGAAGGCGCGAATGTGTTTAGGCTCGTATAGATGTAGATCCTGCAACCCATACTCTCACATGCAGTAATCAAGGATGCTTTGACACTGCAGGCATGTTTCAAGACATTTATTTACGAGAACACACATAGTATCAACAGGAACAGTCAGTGTAACAAGGCCATTCTGACCTGACATCGATAGGTATACATTTGGCATTCAAAAAGGTAAACATCGGAATAGACGTGCATGGTCAATAGCAAAGTTCTTCAATAATGACAGTTCGTAGCGTCGCCCTTGGCGTCTCTGACTAAACGCGTCAGATGCCTTAGTTACTTTGACACACAGGTGCAACTTGGCACTCCCCGCCAATTGCACATATCAGGCTGTAGTATAATAGCCGAAAGCACAGGCCTCGTTCTGACGTCGGCCGTGTACTTCTGTTAAATAGGTTATCATCAACCCTGCAGTAATACTTATTGTAGATATGAATTCCGCCAATCTGCGGCTCCCACAATATATCTTCGTCACTGGATTTCTGGACAATATAAGACTAACAGTCTTGGATGGCTACCTCGAGCACAAATATATAAGTTCTGAAATGGCGGATCAGTGAGCTGCTGTTCACCCTAGGTAATCCTTTACATGTTCTGCCACCGAAAAGCGTAATAATGCATAAAGGTCGGTATTACCTGGAAAATGAATCCTCAGAACTAAACAAGGAATTCTGTCGTCATCCCGACGCACAGAGATTCACTGGGGAAAACTGCCATAGCAGTTACTTCGAAGATTCTCCCCGAAAAACAATGGACTCTTGGTCCCTTCAGAAAAACAGGACCTCCCGGCTTCCCGGAAGTATATCTCACTCCCGCTTAAAAAACCTTCCCATAGGCCTACGCCGAACTGTCAACCTCTGACCCAAAAGGTCAAACACAATGAATGAATAAACAAGGGAAGACAACCCCTAATCAACCTGACATCGCAGGTAAAGACACAATTATACTTATGATACAAACATAAGCAAATAACTTGACAGATGACTCCGTCGAAAATGACAGCAACATTACTACCACCCCCCTGTAAAAAAAAAAAAAATGCAATTTTTTTTTTTTTAAATATGTTCATGAGCAAGATAGCACCAGTATCACTTCTGTGCTCATGCAAACAATGAACCTAATATCAGGTACAATAGAAGAGTGTACAAACCATCTCCCAACATAGGAGAAAATATTTCCTTTAAGCCAAACAAACTAAGGGATACCATTCAAGAAACCTAAGTTGCTGGCAATACCAATCATATATCAAACATTACTAAATAATATAATCATAGCAATATACAAATGTCAATGCTATTTTAGCAACATATCACTGATGGATGGACAAAATGAAATTTGTTAAATTATCTAAACATCATCCAAATACATTTGTATTACAACATATTATGATATTAAGGACAGACCTAAGTCTGAAAATATATCAGGAAAAACTAGGACACAAGATTTAACTGGAATCATGTGGGCATCTAGACAATATGTCCGCCATCACATTATCCGAACCACGGATAGCTCGCACCGTGAAATGGAAAGGCTGAAGAGCAATAGCATAACGAGTAGATCTCGAGCTCTTCAAATCCTTACTTTGCATAGCCGTAAGAGCTTTTTGGTCGGTTTCCATAAAGAAATGCGCGCCCAGAAGGAACCTTTGTAGCTTAAGAATGGACCAAACCATAGCCAACAATTCACGGTCCAAAACCGAGTAATTCCTTTCTGCCGCATTCAGCTTCCTAGAAATATACATTACAGGATGCAGAGTTCCTGAATATTCCTGCATTAGTGCCGCTCCAATGCCAGTGGAAGAGGCATCACTACGAAGGACAAAAGTCTTATCAATCGTCGGTAGTCTTAAGATAGGATGAGATGAGAACAAATTCTTAACCTGATCCAATGAAGATTGGCATTCTTGGGACCAACGCACCATATTAGGAGAACCTTTTTTCAATAACGTTGAAAGTGGTGCCATAATGGAGGACAGATTCTCAATGAATCTTCCATAGAATTGTATCAATCCCAAGAGACTACGCACTTGCTTTTTTGTCTTCGGAACCGAGATATTTAATATCTTTGAAATGTTTTGGTCCTCTGTCTTCAACAGACCATGACCAACTCGATGACCTAGGAAGGAAATTTCACTAAACCCAACAAAAGCTTTAGAGGGTTTAGCAGTCAAACTATGCTCACGTAGAGTAGATAGCAATTCCTTCAGACCCACATAGTGTTCTTCCCAAGTATCGCTGAAAAGACAGATGTCGTCTAAATATGCAATGACATCTGCACGATCTGATAGAATTCGTCGCATCATGCGCACGAAAGTCGCTGGGGCGTTCATAAGCCCGAAAGGCATAAAATTCCATTGAAACAGACCCCTAGGTGTCGAAAAAGCAGTGAGAGGTTTGGCGTGTTCCGTCAATGGGACTTGCCAATAACCTTTCGACAAGTCTAGTTTAGTAAAGAATTTAGCTTTAGAAAGTCTAATAAGTAGATCATCTAATAACGGCATAGGTTCAGCATCGAACTTCGTAACTTGATTTAATTTGCGATAATCAACGCAAAGACGTATGTTATTGTCTTTCTTTCGAACAATAACTATCGACGAAGAATAAGCTGAAGTGGATGGTTCAATTATTTGTAGTTGAATCATTTCATCCAATTCTTTCTCGACTTGTGCTTGAAAATGAATAGGTATTGGGTATGGTCTTACTCTGATCGGATTACGATCAGTAAGTATGATGTCATGTTCTATGACATCTGTGTGTCCAGGAATGTCGGTAAGGACATCCTGATATGATTGTAACGTAGAGGATACTTGACGCTGTTCCTCAAAAGACAAGTTGGAAGAGACTGTAACGTCTCTCCACGATTCCGTTGAAGTAAGTGGAATCGCAGGAAGAGGTAAGTTCACGTCAGAAAAAATAGTTTCCTCATCCTGTATAACAGACAGGGATGAGATGTGACCATGTTGAACTGGAGAGTCGTCCGTCGCCTGGAAAATAGGCTGTAAATAGTCTGGACGTTCAATAAACTCTGTTAGCATATTTATATGGAAGGTTTTATGCCTTCCATCCACATCGACAATATAGTCGACATCAGAAATTTTCGAGACTATAGTGTATGGACCCTTCCAAGAAATGAGAAGTCTATTCTCTCTTGAGGGCAGTAAGACATATGCTTTGTCTCCAGGACAAGTTGACGTAGGCGTCTTTTCTTATTAGCAAATCGCCTAGCTTTTTCTTTCGCAAATTCGGAAGATGAAGTTGCTAACCTGCACGATTCGATAATCTTTTCTCTAAGAGCTATAACATATTCATATGACGATTGTGTATCATCGTCAATATTATCGGAAGTTATCAAATCGTGTAACAAGGACATTGGCCCGCGCGGTTGCGCGCCAAAGACAAGTTCGAAAGGAGAAAACCCTGTATGCTCGTTGGGAACCTCTCTATAGGCAAAGAGGACTGCAGGTAAAACCCTGTCCCAATCTTCAGGATGATCCTCCGTTATCTTGCCAAGTAAGTTCTTTAGTGTCCTGTTAAGACGTTCTACCAATCCATTGGACATTGGATGATAAATACTACTGAGAGACCTTTTAATGTCTAGCGTAGCCATTACCTGAGACATAACGTCCGAAATTAACTGAGTGCCGTGATCCGACAGTATTTCTCCGGGAATCCCAGACGAGAAAATACGAGCCAAAGAGCATCAGCGATATCGACAGTTGATATGCTCTTCAGAGGAATAGCCTCTGGCCAACGCGTGCACATGTCCACGCAAGTGAGGATAAATTGGTGTCCTCTGGCTGACTTAATTTTGAACGGACCAATGATGTCTATAGCCATTTTCTGAAACGGCCGAATCGGAATATCTGCAGCCTGAATAGGAGCAGCATGTCTCGGACCCCTAGACTTGACCTCTTGACAAATTTTGCAAGATCGGCAATAAATTCGGATGTCTTTATTCACGAATGGCCAAAAGAATGACGCAAGGACTCTAGTTTTAGTTCTGGAAAAACCCATGTGTCCCGCACACTGAGAATCGTGTGCATGCCGAAGAATTAAGGCTCTCATACACTTAGGCACAAGAATTTGCGAATGCATAGACTTGTCCGAGTGTTGTACCATTCGTACCAATATACCATTCTTCATAGTAATATACGATTTGTGATTCGTATTTTGATTGGGATCCCCTTTCTTTGCAAGAAGGAAGTATTTCTTCAAAGAAGGATCCTCTTCTTGACGTTTAACAAACGAGTCATGGGAAATCACCAAGTGCTCGTCTTGGCTATCAACTTCATTACTATTATCAGATGAAGTTGGGGGATTAAGAGCTTGAGCTCTTGTCATCACTGCATTGACCGTTTGAATGTTTTTTTCTTCCCAACTAGAAATTTGTTGCGGGGTGCATTCCTTAACCCCATGAATACGACCGATTATAAGATCCGCAATAGGATTAGGAAGAAGACATGCATGGACATCTCCTGTGAAGAAAGGAGTGTCAATCCTAATAATAGCAGTAGGATAGCTTTCCATAGTACCACCAAATGTAACACATTTGATTGTTTTTCCAGTGGCACAGCAAGGATCTATCAGAGACTCCTTAACCCCGACGGTAGTACATCCCGAATCGAAAAGTACTGAGACTAGCCTATCATTTATTAGACCTTTATCTAAGATGAGAGATCCTCTCCCATCATGCGCAACTGTAGCAGGTAGAGCAGGAAGAGGGTGACCACAACTTAGCGTAGATACAGTTGATGAGTCAAACAATGTTAAGCATTGGGGGCATTCAGTTGCTCTCCCAAAATCGAAAGCACAACCAGTGATAGCCCTAGAGTTACCACTATCATTTACTGTATTACAGGCTCCATCAAACTCTTGTTGTGCAGAGTTTGCCTGTTGGTAAGGTCTTTTCTTGTTAAACCTAGGTCTACCTCGATTATCATTTCCCCTGTAATTATTTTGACTATCATTTCCCCTGTAATTATTTCGACTATCATTTCCCCTGTAATTGTGATCATATTGCCTATTGTAATCATCATTCCGGTTTGAATCCCGGTTTCTAAATTCACCATCGTCATAATCTTGACGTCGAGAATGATTACCTCGAAAATTTGAATAGTTATTATTTGGATAGCCTTTGCGAAAGTGTCTCAAATTATTACCACTAAAATTACGAGAACTACCATCTTGTCTCCACTGCATAGACGAAGAACCATCATGTGTTGGATTACTCCGCTTCTGAGTGTAATTTTGATTACTTCCCCTATTCCAATTTTGTTGAGCACCCTGAAATTTTTTTTTGAAATTAGGGCCATATGGTGTTGCCGAAGCAGCTGGCAACCCTTCTTTCACTTTAGAATTGCTAACTGTAGCATGGGGATGTGCTGTGGCATACTGACAACAGTATTCCTCCATTTCTTTTAAGTTTTTAGGCTTACGCTCATGAAGGAATGCAAGAAAAGAATCATTAACAGATGACAAAACCTTATCTCGCAATAATAAGTCCATTAGACCTTCATATGTTTTCTCAATCTGAGACAACTCAACCCATCGTGTAAATGTACGACGTATCTTTGTAACAAAATCAGAGAAATCTACTCCATTTTCTGGCAACATTGTCCTAAAACGAAGACGATAGTCTTCTTGTTTTAGTTGATATTTTTTTAGTAATGCTGCCCTGACAACATCATAATTAGTCCTCTCATGTTCGTCTATTGTCATAAGAGTAGTCACTGTGTCACCTGTAAAAAATGGCATCAGTTGTTCAACATATTTTTCCTTTTTTATGTTATGCGTATCGCACAAAAATTGGAATCTATCTAGATAATCTGCTACGTCATCCTTTAAAGGATTGAAATGAGGCAATTTAATCCTACTAACAAACTCCCTTGTCGTACTCGAAGTTGTTTGCTGAGCACCCGTACTCGCCAATTTCAATTTCTCTAACTCCAAAGTTGCGAGTTTTTCATCAAGTTCCATCTTCTGTTTTCTTTCCTCATGTTCCATTTTTCTGATTTCAGCCTCAGCTTGAGCTTTCCTCTCCTCTGCAGCAGCTTGAGCTTTCCTCTCCTCTGCAGCAGCTTGAGCTTTCCTCTCCTCTGCTGCAGCTTCTTTGTCTAATCTCTTTTGTTCAGCTTCAAATCTCCTTTCCTCCACCTGCATCTGCAATTTCTTTTGTTCAGCAGCAATATCAGCTTCTCTGTCTAGCCTTTTTTGTTCCGCCGCAGCTTCTCTTTCTAATCTTTTCTCTTCAGCCTGAGCTTTTTTCTCTTCAGCCTGAGCTTTTTTCTCTTCTGCAGCTAATGCTTTGTCATACTGAGCAACAGCCCATTGTTCTAACTGTTGACCAGTCTTATCAAGGGCTCTCCCTTGTGTAATAAAGTAGTCCAATGTAGACATCTTGTCTACTGAGATCAGAAACCTGAAAAAAAATTAAATAAATTACCTTATCCCACTTCAATGGGAGACAAGTCTGAAATGCTAGACTTGTATACTCACTTCACTTTATTTTACTGTCTTAGTCTTAGACAAAGACTTTGTATGTTCCTCTTGTTTATAATGTACCCAAAAAATCACTTGAGTACCTGTGGAAAAAAAAATTCCCTTATATCCCACTCACTATGGGCACAAGTCTTTTTTATAAAGAACTTGAATATGTATTTCACCTTGTCTCAATCTTTGTAGATAACAAGTCTTTTATCAAAGAACTTGTATAAATATCTTATATAATAATATTTTATTAAGAAACTCTATATGAAGAGTCTACCTTATCAATAATATCAAAACATGACCAAGTATGTGTATGTAGACTGTGCATGACAGTAATGTAGTACAACCAAAAAAAAAAATACAAAGACAAAAATACAAAACAATACAAATGGCAACACTGTTTTAACCAAAAAATGTGTAGAGAAATACACAAGAAAGGAGAGACCTACAGAATACAAACAAAACAAATCGACAATCAAAACTGAAAAACAGACAAAATATTACAAAAACAACGTTAAGTACAATTACATCACAGCTAACATCAATAGCGACCAATTGTCACTAGCAAATTTCCAAATTAAGAAAATTTGCACCTACAGAACGCTTACAGTAAGCCTCGATCAAGTGGCATATTTACCGTAAGACCCACCAACCGAAAAACCCGCAGAAAAATACACAAAAACAGCAGAAGTAACATAATATAGCAATCAATTTCAATGTGTTGCAGAACAAGTTCAGTCACAGCTGAAACTAAAATAAATTCCTTGCTCCTTGCGAACACAGAAACGAAATGTCAAACGCGCACTGAACGTCAAATCCACTGTAACATAAAGTGGTATTCACGAACCAAAGTTACTATGACCTTCTCAAATTAGGGCTTGCACATTGAATGTTTACTATTTCCACGTACTGTTTACAGACACTTGACCTCCAACAATGTAGCTTGAATGCTCTGACCTAGAAAAGTCTGTTGTTGAATGAAACGTGTAACAACCAGCAGTACTGTTTACAATAGGAACCCGCCTTCTATGCAGTTATGGTCCACGTAGCAAATGCCTAGTAGTTAACTTCAGTACATGTCTTGTTATGCTTTATGTAGCATTATAATATATAAATGCTCGTACTGTTTATTTGGGTCAACCGTTGATGACCTATATCTGTCCTGTTGTAGCCAAAACTTGCAAGTGTAGAATTAGCGCTGTGTGTTACGGCTGTCCCGTGTGTAGCTTAGACCCACAGATCAGAAGTGTAATGTGTACTTGTCCTTCTTGTAACTTTCTCGACAAAACTGGAGACATCATACATGTAACAGCCAACCAGGAATGTAAATTTCTGGATCCATAAATGTCAACAATAATGTCAAATGCTCGCTCTGTTCTTTTTAAACCCACAGATCTGGTCCATCAGAAATGTAAGTTTCTAGGCCACATTGGCGACAAGAAATGTATCATAAGAGCCCACGTAACTGGTCCACCAGAAATGTAACTGTCTTTTTTTTCTTGTTGATGTGATCACTGGCCCAAGACAGTATACATGTTGTTAGATGTGTAGTGCGAGCGTATGATGAATTGAGTGTGGGTGCGAATGAAGGCGCGAATGTGTTTAGGCTCGTATAGATGTAGATCCTGCAACCCATACTCTCACATGCAGTAATCAAGGATGCTTTGACACTGCAGGCATGTTTCAAGACATTTATTGACGGGAACACACATAGTATCAACAGGAACAGTCAGTGTAACAAGGTCATGCTGACCTGACATCGATAGGTATACATTTGGCATTCAAAAAGGTAAACATCAGAATAGACGTGCATGGTCAATAGCAAAGTTCTTCAATAATGACAGTTCGTAGCGTCGCCCTTGGCGTCTCTGACTAAACGCGTCAGATGCCTTAGTCACTTTGACACACAGGTGCAACTTGGCACTCCCCGCCAATTGCACATATCAGGCTGTAGTATAATAGCCGAAAGCACAGGCCTCGTTTTCTGACGTCGGCCCGTGTTACTTCTGTTAAATAGGTTAAACATCAACCCTGCAGTACAATACTTATTGTAGGTAGAAGTTCCCCAATCTGCGGGCTCCCACAATATATCTTCGTCACTGGATTTCTGGACAATATAAGACCATGTAAATTTAATTTTCACCCCCCCATTAAGTTCTTTAAGTTCTTTCTGCTGACAATTACGTTTCAGCTCAGTAAAATGCTATTTAGCTATAAAACTCTATCTCTTACTCAAATCGATAAGATATACATTAAATAAAATAAATCTACCCTTTGTTGCTAATATGAAATATAAAAAAAGGTTCTATAAAAATATCTACAAAAAATAAGTTTTTTTTTTTTTTTTTTTTTTTTAATAATTTGCTAGGAAAAAAATTTGCATGTTTGCCTGGCAAGAAAATCAAGTTTTGGAAAAATCGAAGTTTCACAAAAAGTTAACAAATCCAAATACAAGATCATGTATGATACATGCAAGCTATTTTCAAAATTACATTTCACAACATACCAGATAATACACATCTTCTCTGTATGTTCTATATATTAATTAATCATGACATCAAAACATGAGAAAAATATAAATTAAGTGAATAACGAACACTCAGGACTATCTAAAAGTAACCACTACATCAACACAATAAATGAGTTTGTGCAATCTCATCATGTACAAAACTATCCTAAACAACACAGTTGCAAAAATTCTAAGTTGAACAGAGTAGTATAAAGGATAATAATTACATACTACACATTATCAACACAATAATATATAAATAGCATAAAAATGTATTAATACATCATCAAAATACAGACATATAAATAACAATTAAAAAATTATGGCAATCAAATGATGCATAGAAATAATCATTACAACAAAATTATATGTTATTTCAAAACAACAACATGTCATGTACTAATATAGAATACAAAAATATTTACTATCTTCACATAAAAAAAAAAAAAATCAGACGCGAAGTCTCCCACTCTCTTGTAAACATGCTTGACCTTCAGAAAGCAACACCTCAGATTTTAGTTTGACGCTGACAGGTTTCGGTTGACTACTCGAGCGGAAAGTTGACTCACATTTCTGACCGTCAATATGTCACAGAAGCCTTGACCCTTATCGCAACGTAGCTTCTGTCAACAAATACAAATGAAAATTTCCATTTTACTCAATAGTGAAATTTAATGAGAAAAACGTAGAAATCACATTTACAATTACCCAACACCGGCTTGTGTAAAAACCCGGTCTCTTCACGAATGTCACTAGCTCTCTCTATCACATGTAGATATCATAGAATTCTTGGGGACAACATGACCGACCTTGAATGTCGCCGCTGCCTTACGCTGAAACAAAGTCTCACACATTCACAACAACAAGTAGAGCAAGCAATAGTATTCAAGCATCCACTGTTATTTTTTTTTACTCTCTGTTTACTTTGATTATAAATGACTCTGGGCTCATGTTGAACAAAATTAGCACAATTGCGCTTATTATTTGATCTATGATCAAAATACTTATTATTACCGTTGCCTTGTTTACAAATAATCACTTTAGTCTTTTGTTGAGGAACATTATTCTGGTGATGTAAAGCAACATTTGAAAAGCTATTATCTCTATCATACTTTCCAACATTCTTACAATCAAAACTTTGAGATTTGTTAAATTGTCTACAGTATCTAGGAGAAGGAAAATTATTATTTACTGATCTCCCTTGGTACTGTTTAATCTTGGGGTTATCTCTCTTTCTAGAACTGTTTTTTCTTCTCCCTTATGGGAATATATTTACCAATTGTTTCAAACTGACTGTGCTGAGTTTGATAACTGCCAGAAACAATAGTATCTCTATTGTTCCGCATATGGGTTTCATCTTTGGAACAAGTAGTAATAGTCTCAACACCCGCTATTAATTTCTGAGTATTTCCAGTAGTAGACAAATATTTGCTCTTATGAGTCTTGACCTGAAATATATCACCTTTCTTTTCCTGACCAACAGAACTGGTTGTTACACAAGAATCTTTGTTGGTCTGACGCCAAGAATTATTACTGGAACTATCAGTAATATTAGAACTTTTAAAGTTGTATTTACCACGAAAAGATCTGTCTTTACCATGAATGACATCTCTCTGAGCAAAAAGTATATGGTGCTGACTTTTCGCAACTTTCTGTCTATCATTGTCAACATTGACAGAAGACTTCATATTGTTTTTCAAAACCATATCTAGTAAGCCAAATATTCTTTCCCTTGCTTCCGCAATTTCATTATCTTTAAGTGAAATCGTTTCACTTAACCTTTTATTTAACTCCTTAACAGCCAAAACTTTGTCGCTTTCTTCTGCTAGCAAATTTTCAATTTTAGCGACCTTCTCTTTCTCAGCCGTCAACTCCACTAAAGTCTCTTTCTCGTACTGTTCTTTATTTGCCCTCAACTGAGTCAACTCTATCTGAAGTGTTTCAGTCTGGACATCATCATTTTTTTCCATAATCTCATTACTCTTCTTGGGGGGTACAATATTCATCTCCCCAATTTGATCACTGAGCATCGCATTATCATTCATCACCTCATGAAGCATTTCTATGTAAGTCTTCTCACAGACATTTCTCTCAACCTTCAATTTCTCATACATCTCTTTCTGTTCTTGAAGTTCCCGCGTGAGATTACCTATCTGAGTTTCCAAGTCTTGGACTTTGCTTAAAGCTGAATTTAATGTAGCTTGTGCACTAGAAAGTTCTGAGTTTGATTCAAGTATCTCACTTTTAAGCCTATACACAGTTGCCTGTAGTTCGTTCTCTTTAGCAACACCTTCTAGGAAATTCTCTCTTTGCTGTAGAGCACTTTGTTTGTTTACTTTTGCTTGTTTCTCAATTCTCAATTCCCTTTCCTGCTCATCAGATGTATGGTTGTGGATTATTTTGAACATGCTTTGCATTATATGTCCGTGTTCACGTTCAATATACTGTTGCAAAAACACACGAAGGTGCCGTAGCAAATTCACCAAATCCTTGGCCATTACCAAATTGCAAACAAACTTAAAGTTGTGTTCAGCAAATAACTCCAGGGATGTTGACACATTAATCAAAAAATCATCCATTATCCATTCTCCAAGTCGTGCACCTCTCAATCCCTTACCATCTCTACCTACCACCAATGCAGACTCCAACATAGGCCTTATATCTGTAGGGCACATATCACGATCCATGGTGATTCACTTACTTAATCAACTATATATAGTAATCACTTATAGTTATGACAAATTACTGTCGCAAAAGGTTTGACAATTACCCTTCCAGCTCACAAAGTTAACTATTTGTCAAGAAATGAGCTTATTCCTCAATTCTGTATCACCAATTCCTTTTTATAGCACCTTTATCAAGTCACATCATTATCAGGAAAATCGACATATGTCAACAGCCATTAACACCTATGCATCAAATCTTAATCATATGTCAAATTAGACATAAACAACAATAATAACAAAATGAGCAATTAGGGAGGCCTAGCGACATATATGAAGTGACACAATTTACACAAGACACAATCACTTATCTGTCAATGATCCCGCTTCTTTTCCGCCACGACACTGGATATCACATAGACTGCTAAAACCTCCACTGCGGGAAAGCACTGCAACTTGATTCGTTTCTCTTCAGGTAATTTCGTCAATATGATATGTGCTTAACAATGCACAAGTTGACAGGAACCATAATACAGCACACACTGCCCCTCTTGACTCTTCTGTAGTCTGAAATGTACACGGCAACTCCGTGTATCATAACATCTTGAACTTGTGATGGTGACAACTGGCACAGGTAACCCGAATATTGCAGAAATCTGTCACAACCCGTACAAATGCTGGTACAAATACTGTCCAAGTCTAATTGAACGCTCTTGACCACTGCAGATGCTGTTGTAGTCTATAGGCACGAAATAGGACGTCAATTGCTACTGTTGTAAAGTTGCCTTCTACCAAATAAAGCGTGTGTTGTTTCTCAAATGCGCCACCCACGCAGATAATATTTAGGTCACAGTTCTGAAGTACACCAGATTCAAGCCACGCCTACATAAGGCTAATTATAACAAAGTCAAGTGTTCTACACTCTTGTCACGTGAAAGTCATATGTATTATTTTCAACTTGTAGTGACTGATCCTCTAGATATGTTATGGTCTGGTGGACAAAATTTGCTTCATTTTATCCTCTTGCTTCAAGTACATATCACTGTAGAGGTAACAATTTCTTAATCGTATACGCCACTCAGGCACATCTTAAATGATATCCAATGATACGAAAACTACGCCACTTAGGCTATCGACGCGAATAGTCGTAGATGTCAGATCCTGTTAACTCAAAACCACCACTGATACAAACTAGATACCACTGATACATAAGTGGTTTCAGTATGAATGTTATATGCATAACGTTAGTGTTATTAATGTTATTAAGGCCTTTGAAACCACCGCTGATAACGGCGCTAAGTCTAAATGTTATATAATCTGTTTACACCCACTGTTGCGAGTGTAGTGGTTTGGTCTATATCATCGCCACACAGGCTAATTCAATATATGTGTGCTGCTGTCCTGTCACTGTGTCTGGAATGTTGACCTGGGTGTGTGTTGATATGTTCGCACACCACGGTACGTACATAAGAGTACATGCAGGAGTCAAAAAGGGTTGCAAACGTCTAGAACAGTTCGATACTGTTTATTCCGTACAACACAGTCACGATGACATAAATGACACACATTCGACAGCAAAACACGAATCATATAATTTCCACATTGCATTAAATATATATAATACGGCCTGTCCACATCCTGGCCTAAACAGTACTTCAATACTCAATAAAGCCTGCACCACACGGCAGCTATAATAATGTTCATATGGCCTAAACAGTACTTCAATACTCAATAAAGCCTGCATCACACGGCAGCTCTAATAATCTTCATATGGCCTAAACAGTACTCCAATACTCACTAAAGCCTGCATCACACGGCAGCTATAATAATCTTCATATGGCCTAAACAAATCTTCAATACTCAATAAAGCCTGCACCACACGGCAGCTATAATAATCTTCATATGGCCTAAACAGTACTTCATTACTCCATAAAGCCTGCAACACACGGCAGCTATAATAATCTTCATATGGCCTAAACAGTACTTCAATACTCAATAAAGCCTGCACCACACGGCAGCTATAATAATGTTCATATGGCCTAAACAGTACTTCAATACTCAATAAAGCCTGCATCACACGGCAGCTCTAATAATCTTCATATGGCCTAAACAAATCTTCACTACACCATAAAGCATGCTCACCTGGCAGCTATAATAATCTTCATATGGCCTAAACAGTACTCCAATTCTCAATAAAGCCTGCATCACACGGCAGCTATAATAATGTTCATATGGCCTAAACAAATCTTCATTGCAGTGTATCACATAGGCTGTACACACAGCGAAATATATAAGTCGACATTTTCTCAAATCCTACGTAGGTATACATTATCCAAAAACACTGGGACTCGACCTACACGGTCCACGCCCAAAACACAACTCCCCAAATCACACACTAGTCCCGCCAAAAAAACCCGTCACGAGATTCGGCTGTCTTGAACACCGCTCTCGATAACACATGCAGACTAGCTGCGGGCTATTCACATGACTCAAAACAGTACAGAATAAATACATTAAACAGCGTTCACACGCTTATCTGTACTCTGTCACCCGAAAAATAGGAAAAGATAATTCTATCCTAAAGTCAGACAAGTATCCGCTTAATCAAGCGTTGCAACTCGAAATTTAATTTGTTCAAAACATTCTAAAGATTACTTCCCCTTCCATAAGTTCCACTTGCAACAGTAAGTATGGCAGACTTGATGGAAGAATAAAAGATAATATCTAGAGGAAACTCTTCCAGACTGCAAGTTGAATGCCCAATCTCTCCTTGGGAATTAGTCCACTCAAAAAAACTTTCTAAGAGAATTCTGGTGAAACTAAACAAGATATTCTCTAGGCGATAAATTCTTTATCCGATATCCTACAAAGGACTATGTATAGTACATATAGATGGATAAGAGATTTGGTCCCCAGCCACATTAAAAATATCCTGACCCTATAGTGTTTATTAATTTTGGCTCTGCCCCCAGGGTGTAAATTTATGTTACTAAAACTATACAACCCAATTAAATATTACAAAGAAAATAACAACAGACTCTGTTATGTAAAGTTTACAAAAAATGAAGATAGAATCTCACATATATTCAAATGTACATCTATATGTTCCCTAATCTATGAATGGTTCTGAACCATGTCAGAATTAATTTGTCAATCATGGGACAATAGGAATATTCTGTAGTGGTTCTGCTGGCATGTTCAGATACTCATCTCAGATGCTGAATTTATGTAGTCTTGTTGCCAGGGGTTCAATATGTCCCAGCACTCCAGGTCCAGCAAGTTCTTTTTAGGGTTTCAGAGGATGGCAGATTGCTTTCTCTGTCTTGACTCAGGGCGCATCACCAGCTGGGATGGATTAAGTCTGCCCTTGAGAACACTGCTTATGGTTTAGTCTTCTGGTATGACAACCTGGTAGGACTGGATTGACAAACAATTTGAGCTCCATTAGTAATCTTGCTAGAGAAGTCATTTCCCATATCTGCTGGACGCTAATCGTCCCTCAGAAATCTAACGACCGTTCATAGTTAACATCACTAACAAAGTGCTACCTATTATCTATTATAGCATAACAGACATTATAAGCATACAGGTGGATCTCAACCTATACCCGGCTTACAGCTTGTTTACCGCAGTGATTTTCAACATATGGGCTGTTAGCTTCACCAACTGTGAAGTTTGGGCAGTGGTCATCAAAAGTTTGAGAACCACTGGTCTACCTTGTGCCCATAGAGCAATAAAATCAATTTGGGGTCACTGTCAACAATGGTTTGAGAACCACTGGGTAATAGTTTTCTATTCTTCTGTAACATGTTCGGGTGTCATTGTTGCTAAGGTTTGAGAACCACTGAATTACAAGTCAGTCAACATATTCATTTATAAAATTGGCTACAGTGCTGTTGCCCAATATTACATAGTTCTAATTTTATGTGATAGGCATTCATATACCTTATTAATACCATCATAACACATTAAAACATGATAAGGATATTTGCAGAAATCAGTTCAGGATTTAAAATATGACAAGGATAATCATGGCTGAAATCATACAGTAGAATTTAGTAGAAATCATTTCGTATAAAACAAGACAAGGGTAGTTCATACATGAAACTTTCAGTATACATAATGTTTTTGTCTCCTGTACAAAATCAAGGATATTAATTTCTGGCACAGTGAAAAACAAAAGATACTGACATGATATGTTGCAGATAAACATATGATTAATTAATGTTATTCATATAACAATATAGATCACTTACTCGCTCAGCTAAGATCCATTGCTGTTTTAAAATGATCGGGCCCCTCTGTATTTCTTGGGAGCAACCATTTGTCCCGGTCAGTCTGCCGGCTAGCGAGAGAATAGGCTAGCGAGAGAATGCCGCTTACCAGACTATGCCTGCGCTTTGAGAATCGCGCCAAAATTCCTCCAGGTTTCTGTTTGGTGGCTATAATTTTGCATACGTGAGGGGTGGGGCGCCTGACCTATTTTTGACATTACGTTTCATTCCCCCCCCCCCCAACACACACACAAACTGGCCAGTACGTAGCATTGATACCAGGCAATACTTCATTGTGCTTGCTGAGGTCAAAAGTCATATAACACAATGACTGCCTTACCCGTATGCTAAAAGTGGCGGTAAAAGGTTCACAGCGAAGCGTCAGTGACTTTGCCAGTCAAACGTAGAACAAAGGAATTTATTTTCCGAAGCAAATGGGAGATCTCCTGATGTGTATTGATGAGTGGTAGAGATTCTAGAGAATTTAGAGAGAAGGAATGTTTTGGTATGAGAAAAGATTGACAGAGAGAAAAGAAGGCGAAGACACTTCGTGACATAGGCCCCCATTTAAAAGTTATGCCTACGGCTAACTTAAGTTGAGCCGACTATTCTTTTCTGTCTGCTAATACCTTCCTGTTTCATATCTCTTGTTAATTCAATCCCATTGTTTCCTCTTTTTCCTCTGTCAAACTGTATGCCTGTAATCCACATATGGCTATCCGTTTCCTCTTCAATAAGTAGTTGAGGTGGGTTGAGCAAGCCTTCTCGCAAAAATATCCCCCTCTTCTTTTCTCCCTTATGGATCTTCCATTGAAGCTTGCCTCCTGGCAAAGAGCTTGCCCTAAAGCCGACACTCTGCTTGCAATGAGGTCTATAGCAAATAGTTTTGCATGATGAGGTTGCCAATCTCATACACAACCTTATTTTAGTCATAGTACTTGACCTGCCTAAGGTCACATACCTATCTCCCCAGGTATGAGAGCGTGTATGATCTTCTATCCCTGTTTCTCCAGTGACAGAGAAAGATAAGTCTACCATTTGTTCCTGCCCACCAGGTACCAAGGAAATTTGAACCCGCTTCACCTTCTGCTCCCAGAGAGTGGGTGAGGTTATTGGAACTGAGTGAAGACTAAGTGCTTGAGGCTCATGTTCCTCTTTAGCCGTTTCTCTCGTGTTAGCGGAAGATATTCCTGAAACATGTTTCATCCCACCAGGTACCAAGAAACACTGGCCCGGCTTCACTTTCTGCATACAGATAGTGGGTGAGACTATCAAAACTTGTTCAGAATTAAGTGCACTGGGGTGGTCAATCCCTTTGCACTCTTCCAACTTTTCAGTGAAAATATTGGAAGATGAGTTAGGCATTGGAGTCTCTACAGCCTGTTCAGTCACGCCGTCTCTAGATCGTGCTGAGTCTCCTAAGATGATATATTTCCCTCCTTGAGGTATGGGGTAAATTCGTTCATCTAATATTGCGTCCTTTACTTTGCCGTTTGCCCAATGGGCTGATCACCCGTTGGCTTGTCACACTGATTACGGAAACAGCGGCAGATGGATTAATCTGTTGTTGCCCTAAAGACGCCGCTAGGCGTGATGGGAAACTACAACAGAGAAAGTCAATCTGCTGTTGCCCTTAAGACGCCACAAGGCGTGATGGCCTCTGACTGCTTGGTCGGTCTTTGACTAAGGACGGAAGAAGAAGAAGAAGACTTTGCCGTTTACAAAGTTTGACCTAACTTCTACATAACCTAAAGGCAAAATCATCCTCTTGTTGTTTACCATATGTGCTGTTACCTCAACATCCTCTTCGGTGACTTGATCAAGGTCGATGACAGAGGCTGAGACAAAGGCATCACGCCCAAGACCTTGATAATACAAACAGGTGATTTCTTCTCCATTTACTGTGGCAGTCTCCACATTTTGAGAATCCCTGTATCCACTCCGGGCCTTCGTCAAGTTCCCATCCATGGTAGGGACCTTAGCGTTGTATGAAGCATGTGGGATTGGGTCTTGGCGCCTACAGTCTAACTGATGTAGGGTGGCCGACAGGTGATGCTCACGAACACCCCTTCCCTTCCCATAGGGTTGCGTAATCCTTTTCTGTTGAGTGATCCTATTTGGTTGAGCGATCCTATTTACCAGGTTTTTGGTGCGGTTGTTTTCGATATGCCTGTTGTGAGTTTTTGCTGAGGATGAGTAAGGTCTCTTCAGATTATCAGCACTCTTGTGCTTAATCTTATTTTCAGGATAGTCTAGATGTTTCCGTTTGGATATCCATACCTCTGCTCTGTCTGAGCCTGAATTCTGAGACATAGACTTGGCTTCATGTGGTGCAGTTATATTTACCACTGAAGATGGTGATGGAATTGGCAAAGGAGTGGCATGATGATTATTCCTAGATTCAAGTTTATCCCTGGATTCCATTTTTGTAGGTTGAAACTGAGTTTCCATTTCTTGCAGTTCTTCCTTACACTGGAGGGATTTTTCTTGTCTTTGACTCCCATGTTCCACATTCTCTTCCTTGCATTTTGCTCTCCCTTCCTTCTGTTGCCCCATTATGCTCATGAAACATTCTACCTGTTCTGAGACATAATTTTCCAGCAAACTTCCCGAGAAGCCACATAATTTTCCAATCTTATATGATTGCGCTGTCCATTTCTTCAGTCCTTCTATCTCATCCATTTTAACAGCAGTGGTTTTGCTGAGCGAGTATGAGATCTCTAACTCACTATCAAATAAATACAGGCCTAAATACTTTCTATAGAAGTAACTAAACTAAAGTATTTTAACAACCTATGTCATTTAAAACCAGCATACATAAAATATAACTTAAATATTAGTTAACAACATGTAACTAATAACAAGCAGTACCACCAAAAATAGTTTTCATAACCTAATTTAAAATCTGTTTTTCTTGTAAAAATTTATGTGTAATTTAGTCTAGGGTAATTTATATGTCCCCTCTTTAATCTAATCCTAGCCTGGATACCAAGTAGTGACAAGTACCTACAGCAGTAGTGGTCTAGGAAAGATAAGAGTTTTCATATCTCAGACAAGTGTCTAAATATGAAAAAAGTAGATCCCGGACACGAGCGTCCCAGTGTAGCGAAACTGGTTTTTTGTTTAGAGGGAGAAAGTGTAAGTATGGCAGACTTGATGGAAGAATAAAAGATAATATCTAGAGGAAACTCTTCCAGACTGCAAGTTGAATGCCCAATCTCTCCTCGGGAATTAGTCCACTCAAAAAAACTTTCTAAGAGAATTCTGGTGAAACTTAACAAGATATTCTCTAGGCGATAAATTCTTTATCCGATATCCTACAAAGGACTATGTATAGTACATATAGATGGATAAGAGATTTGGTGCCCAGCCACATTAAAAATATCCTGACCCAATAGTGTTTATTAATTTTGGCTCTGCCCCCAGGGTGTAGATTTGTGTTACTAAAACTATACAACCCAATTAAATATTACAAAGAAAATAACAACAGACTCTGTTATGTAAAGTTTACAAAAAATGAAGATAGAATCTCACATATATTCAAATGTACAACTATATGTTCCCTAATCTATGAATGGTTCTGAACCATGTCAGAATTAATTTGCCAATCATGGGGCAATAGGAATATTCTGTAGTGGTTCTGCTGGCATGTTCAGATACTCATCTCATATGCTGAATTTATGTAGTCTTGTTGCCAGGGGTTCAATATGTCCCAGCACTCCAGGTCCAGCAAGTTCTTTTTAGGGTTTCAGAGGATGGCAGGTTGCTTTCTCTGTCTTGACTCAGGGCGCATTACCAGCTGGGATGGATTAAGTCTGCCCTTGAGAACACTGCTTATGGTTTAGTCTTCTGGTATGACAACCTGGTAGGACTGGATTGACAAACAATTTGAGCTCCATTAGTAATCTTGCCAGAGAAGTCATTTCCCATATCTGCTGGACGCTAATCGTCCCTCAGAAATCTAACGACCATTCATAGTTAACATCACTAACAAAGTGCTACCTATTATCTATTATAGCATAACTGCCATTATAAGCATATAGGTGGATCTCAACCTATATCCGGCTTACAGCTTGTTTACCGCAGTGATTTTCAACATATGGGCTGTTAGCTTCACCAACTGTGAAGTTTGGGGCAGTGGTCATCAAAAGTTTGAGAACCACTGGTCTACCTTGTGCCCATAGAGCAATAAAATCAATTTAGGGTCACTGTCAACAATGGTTTGAGAACCACTGGGTAATAGTTTTCTATTCTTCTGTAACATGTTCGGGTGTCATTGTTGCTAAGGTTTGAGAACCACTGAATTACATGTCAGTCAACATATTCATTTATAAAATTGGCTACAGTGCTGTTGCCCATTATTACATAGTTCTAAGTTTATGTGATAGGCATTCATATACCTTATTAATACCATCATAACACATTAAAACATAATAAGGATATTTGCAGAAATCAGTTCAGGATTTAAAATATGACAAGGATAATCATGGCTGAAATCATATAGTAGAATTTAGTAGAAATCATTTCGTATAAAACAGGACAAGGGTAGTTCATACATGAAACTTTCAGTATACATAATGTTTTTGTCTCCTGTACAAAATCAAGGATATTAATTTCTGTCACAGTGAAAAACAAAAGATACTGACATGATATGTTGCAGATAAACATATGATTAATTCATGTTATTCATATTACAATATAGATCACTTACTCGCTCAGCTAAGATCCATTGCTGTTTTAAAATGATCGGGCCCCTCTGTATTTCTTGGGAGCAATCATTTGTCCCGGTCAGTCTGCCGGCTAGCGAGAGAATGGGCTAGCGAGAGAATGCCGCTTACCAGACTATGCCTGCGCTTTGAGAATCGCGCCAAAATTCCTCCAGGTTTCTGTTTGGTGGCTATAATTTTACATACGTGAGGGGTGGGGCGCCTGACCTATTTTTGACATTACGTTTTATCCCCCCCCCCCAACACACACACAAACTGGCAAGTACGTGGCATTGATACCAGGCAATACTTCATTGTGGTTGCTGAGGTCAAAAGTCATGTAACACAATGACTGCCTTACCCGTATGCTAAAAGTGGCGGTAAAAGGTTCACAGCGAAGCGTCAGTGACTTTGCCAGTCAAACGTAGAACAAAGGAATTTATTTTCCGAAGCAAATGGGAGATCTCCTGATGTGTATTGATGAGTGGTAGAGATTCTAGAGAATTTAGAGAGAAGGAATGTTTTGGTATGAGAAAAGACTGACAGAGAGAAAAGAAGGCGAAGACACTTCGTGACACCGGTCAGTTGTTATCATCACGCATTGAAGGAATTTTACCACCAGCGGCGAGATCAATGAGACCATACCATAGTCACCATCTATATCTAAGACTGTGCCATCTTGTAGAACCTTCCTTTTAACATAGCTAAATCAAAGAACACTTAGTCTTCACCTTCCAGCGATTTCAGGACTGTACTAACTCATAAACCCTGATAATCTTGAGGCTGGACACAAAAGAAAAGACGCTACCTACGTCATGTGTTTAATTGTTGTTTTGTATTTCTATGGAGTGCCAGATTCTACGATCGGTAAGTGTGTGTGGACATATGAGTGTGGGCCCTCACGAGCGTGCATGAAAGACAGGAGATTTAATTTTGCAAACCATTTGTTAATTTGCCTACCGGGTAATACCTTTACTGTGTTTCCTGCATTGTTCCTTTAAGTGGGGATTCTTGTTAACTCTATTTACCCCCCCCCCCCCTTTCATTTGCTTAGTAAAGGGAAAAACAAATTGAGAATAACAGGATTTTTTTCTACCACCCATACCTAGTATTTTAACACCTCTTTTCAGAGTATTTAAATTTACTGTTGGGTTACATTATCTATTTTCCTGATAACTACCTATCTTTGGACTGGGTTTATCTTTGTCTATTAAAAGCGGGAAGGGCGTAGTCGATACCACTCTTCATACCCTCTCTCTCTCTCTCCCCCCCCCCCCCAACCTTGTTATTTGTATTTTCTGTACCTATGATATTTTGCCTGTAACAAATGATACATGTTGTGACTGATTTTAATGATAATAAACAGCATAAACGTGTTTAGTACTGTGTTGGAATACCCAAGCCCAAATTACCCATTTCTGTTTAACATAGTTTGTATTCACGTAGCGTCCGTGTGTTTGAAGCACCAAATCGGTGTGAGTGCTTGAGTGTTTTGGTAACTGGAAAATAATTGTTTAGCCAGGAGAGTTTTTAAGTAGATTGAGAGAAACAGATTGACGTAAAAGAGTCTGTCCTTACTCTCCCCAGCACTCTGTGAAGCAACTATTTACTTTCTAACCCTTATTATCACTGAACCTTCACCATCATTCTCCACTCTAGATGGGACCACTTTTTCTAGACTATTTCTCACGAAATAAATTTACAGTATACTTGTTTCTGCGTAGCTGACGTCATTATTACACATATTCAACTGTTTGTTTCTGATCATCATCATCTCAACCCATAACCCGTCATGGGTCGTAGGGGTGCCATGGTGGAAGCATCAGCAGACAAGGTCCTCCACTGCTCTCTATCCTCAGCAAAAGCGTACAACTGTGGAAAAACCGTGTCATGCCCATTCTTTGATGTTATCAGCCCAGGATTTTCTTTGCCTTCCTCTTCTCCGTTTACCTTCGACTGTTCCCTGGAGGATCGTTTTCGAAAGGGAGTCATGACGAGTTACATGCCCAAACCAGGCAAGCTTTCGACGTTTCACTACTGACAAAAGTGGTTCTTGGTGGCCTCCATAAGTGTTTATCATCTCTCTAACACAGACATTTGTTTTGTGCTCTTTATAGCAAATGCGCAAAATTCTTCTATAACATTTATGCTTGAAAGCCTGAATCCTTCGCTCCGTTTCTGCAGTGAGTGTCCAGCTCTTACAACCATATAAGAGAATAGATAATACAAGGGATTTGTATAATTTGATCTTCACAGGAAAACTGATGTTACTTTTCCAGATCACATTCAGCCTTGTCACGGCAGCTGAGGCCATCTCAAGTCTTGTCTTGATTTCTTTACTTGATCTTCCATCACTACATATAGTGGACCCGAGATATTTAAAGGTGTTAACTTCTTCTAACGTTTGCCCATTTAACGTAATGTTGGTCGGAACATGTTTCTTATGGCTATTCACCAATATCTTCCTTTTTTCTATATTAATTTCCATCCCATACGTTCTTGTTACTTTCTCCAGTCTAGAGGTAAGGTCTTGAAGTTCTGATTCTGTTCCAGCTATCAGATCGATATCATCAGCAAAACGTAGATTGCAAAGAGGTCGGCCTCCAATTGATATGGTTGTTTTATAATCATAAAGAGCCTCCTGCATAATATGTTCTAGATATATTTTAAAGAGCACTGGGTACAGGATACATCCCTGACGAACTCCTACAGTTGTTTTGAAAAATTCTCCAATGTCATTGCTTGCAAAAACAGTACTGCTTGCGTCCTGATACATTGTCACTTAACTGCCCAATTATTCATGTATTGAATAGAGGATATTTAAGTCTGGCTTTCAATTTGAAAGCTGTCATCTGGTCTTAGTTGAAACAGACTACAGCAATGGAGTCTCAAGTAATCCAGACTGAAGTAACCATGAGAAACGTTTATCTATCCAAGTATATATTCTGTTGTATGTAATGTTTATTGTTATCTATGTTTTTGTGTATAGTTTCGTGCTGTCAGTGTGAGTGTGTGTGTGAGTGTGCGTGCGTGTGTGTTTGTGTGTCTGTGTGTGTGTGTAGTGTTCTTTGTATGTTATATAATGTTTATAATATTTGGAGCTTTGTCAATAGAAAAGTTATTTAAAAAAAACAAAAACTCAAATACTCACTGTCGGCTTTAATAAATGCTCTTATTTAAAATGTGATAACAATGTTTAAACCAGTTTCACATAAGATCCAACTTGGATAAAAAGTAACGGCGCTTGACTTGAGCAACACGTCTAATTACGAGATCTCGTTTGTTCAAAGTGCATCCATTAGTCCATTTTTGTGTGCTCGTTTTAGATACCAGCTTATATCAGCTTTTTTAAGTAGCCAGCAACCTGGAAACATCGAAAGGAGCCTCATGACAAATGTAATTGAGGGTTATCAACTCAAGAACGCTGCAAATTTGATAATATTGTGTATCCTAGAGATGGGTATATCGGTGGCATTTCCTGACAGAGGTATCCTTTGCAAATATTTAAAAAAGATGACGTATATGCCTATTACCAGCTTAGCAGAATTAAACAAGTGTAATTTTTCAGACTTTGCAAAGGCCACAACAGATGGGGATACCATCTGTTCAACAAGCTAATGATAGAAACTACTGATGCGTGTAACTGTGTCACTGATAAAATGACAGCTGAACATCTGCTTCAAAGATGCTCAACATATGAAAAACATATAAAGTGCATATGGCTGTTCCTGAACAAAAAGCTGACTACTACTTTCTTTGAACATATTTAAGTTGACGCCTGAAAGTGAATGAAGAAGAAGAAATCTTTTATGGTTTGGTTTTGGCAGGGGAGCCGGACTGTGACAGGTGTCTGACATAATATACTTTATGATGTAAAGTGATAGTGCATCGAACTGAAGCATAGAAAGCATATACGTGAACCAAGTGTTAGTGCATCGAACTGAAGCGTGGAAAGTATATACGTGAACCAAGTGTTAGTGCATCGAACTGAAGCATGGAAAGCATATTCGTGAACCAAGTGTTAGTGCATCGAACTGAAGCATGGAAAGTATATACGTGAAGCAAGTGTTAGTGCATCGAACTGAAGCATTGAAAGTATATACGTGAACCAAGTGTTAGTGCATCGAACTGAAGCATGGAAAGCATATTCGTGAACCAAATGATAGTGCATCGAACTAAAGCATGGAAAGCATATACGTGAACCAAGTGTTAGTGCATCGAACTGAAGCATGGAAAGTATATACGTGAACCAAGTGTTAGTGCATCGAACTGAAGCATGGAAAGCATATTCGTGAACCAAATGTTAGTGCATCGAACTGAAGCATGGAAAGTATATACGTGAACCAAGTGTTAGTGCATCGAACTGAAGCATTGAAAGTATATACGTGAACCAAGTGTTAGTGCATCGAACTGAAGCATGGAAAGCATATTCGTGAAGCATCGAACTGGATGGAAAGCATATACGGGAACCAAGTGTTAGTGCTTCGAACTGAAGCATGGAAAGCATATACGTGAACCAAGTGTTAGTGCATCGAACTGAAGCATGGAAAGCATATTTGTGAACCAAATGTTAGTGCATCGAACTGAAGCATGGAAAGCATATACGTGAACCAAGTGTTAGTGCATCGAACTGAAGCATGGAAAGCATATACGTGAACCAAGTGTTAGTGCATCGAACTGAAGCATGGAAAGTATATACGTGAACCAAGTGGATACAAAAGCACCCCATTAGAGTTGAGGTTTTACAGAAAAGGAAAGGAAAAGACATCTCATAGAATGGCTCATGATATACCTAGGTATGCTAGCAGGTACAGACATTACCATTACGCGAACAAAGCAGTCGCCTAGGGCGGCGAAATCGAGTAAAACTTGTAAAAAATGATGTAACGAAAAAAATTCTTATTTGAGAATTAAAACATCTTTTGTTCTGTGGCACTGTTAATTCTTTTCAGCACCCCAGGGCAGGTGCAGACAGGAAATAAGGAACATGTGAGGTGCCAACTAGAACACTTATCGCAACTTCTTTCGCACTCGATAACATTCTAATGCTTAGAATCAAACTATCTTTGCATCTATTTTTGTATGACACGAAGCGTATTAAGGCAATTTTATTTTTCTAAATACGCTGGAGCTACTGGGAAAGTGTCAATTTGATGTTACATTTTTTTAGACTGCAAGCTATAAACTGCTTGAAAATTTTTGGGGGGCATTTTAGTGCAGTAAAAGCCTGTGTTTAAAATATTTTGTTAAATATTAATTATGTTCTTCTTTTTAGTGTTTTTTTTTTGTTTTTTTTTTAAATTGAAGTCAAATGTAAACGATCCGCTAATGACGTTATCAGTTTGCGATAAGCGAGTCCAGAGCACATGAGGCGGATTTCATTATTCAGTACATTACAAGGAAAGTTAATATTTTAATTGTTTAAATTTTTTTAAATGTAGTTGTAAGTTGTGCATATGTTTGTGCGATAGTTATTGTGTATGTGTGTGTGTGTGGGGGGGGGGGGGGGGGGGAAGAAGTTTCAATATCTCTCCCAATAGAGACAATCTTTTTAGAAAGAATACACCTAGATTATTTGCAGTTATCGCCCATTTCACTGATGTTACAATACCAATAAACAACATTAATATCAATTTTAATTTTATTCATTTTTTTAATGTTTTCGACTGTGTATTGTATTGTCATGGAGAATACACAACTATGCAAAGTTTCAGAGCTATTGCTCATCATAAAGTGATTGAAAAATTGATTGCACGATTTGAAGGTGACAAGAGAGTATCATGCGTTTAAAGTTAAAGAAAAGAAGTAAATATGGATACAGAAGAAGAGGTAGGGGAGAGAAGAGAAGGGAGAGAAAGAGAAGAGCTGACAACAGGAGACATAGGAATAAAACTGACAGGCGTATTTATACGTGTAGTTTATTGGAACTGCCGGAGCACCAATCAACGTGTGACTATAATATAAAAAGTGGTATACAAATTCGATATCATAATGCACCAAGAAACAAACTTAAAGAGCAGGTCAGCATTAATTACCCAGGCTACAAATGTCTCACAAATCCAAGTGGGCCAGGTAGACGAGGGCAATCAACACATGTAAAGAACGAGCAACCTCATAACTGTTTGGATACCAGTGTCCATGACAATTAAGACGTGGAATTGCAAGAAACCACATTGAATATTGATGGCCAGCAATGACAAATCTTTAATTTATGTGCCCACGTAGATCATCTTCCAGAAAATAGTAACTGAAATGTCCTAGCTAGGATTGTTGGAGGAACCTATTGTCGTGAAACGACTCTCACCGACTTTTTCTTCTGTCTATTATTTTATTCCTCTCAAAATCTCTATCGTTAGATTGAAAACTTTTCCCTTCAGTTGAATTTTTCATTCTTATAATGAAAGAGTCTCTCTCTCTAGTCTTAGATTTCACTATTCGCTAGCGAATTCACATGGCCAAAAGTAATAAATTATTCCTTAGCCAGCAAAAGTCGAAGGTGGAACACGGTGCAACGACCGGAAGTGACCTGTGTTGGGTTCACGAAGGGAACTCATGTAAAAACAGCCGGCAACGATGAACGCTAGAGCGAGTTGAAACGAAGGTAACGTAATACCTCTGGGACCAAACTAGAATTTGCAACAAGGCCACCCTCATCCCTGCCCGGAACAGCCAGCTGGAATTTTAGGAGGGAATTTTAAGCGGTCATTCTTCTTGTAACCATTGTTCGAAGCAGACGAGAGTTTATGGGCCCCAAGAGTGGGCATTTCTGGTTGCAAATATCCTTAGTGATTTCGTTGAGCAAAGTAAGTAGATCTAATACTGCTGATTTTATAACATGAATAATCGTATGTTTATCAACAGCTTGCTATTGCAGTAACTTTTTGTTAAAGTTTAAATGCATTTCCATTTTCAGTGACAATAACTGTTATTTGCATCTTTACAGATCACTCAAACTAATGTATGAGTTTGCAAAGTTCCTAAACCTAATTAACTCCTGATCTTTATCTCACAGCCTGGCAGATAAGACAGGGTTACATAATTGATGTATATTATTGTTGTTACTTTGAGATTTTCATATTGATCCAAGCAAAACAGAAGTGTATTAGTTGTGCCTTCTGTGTTCTCTGTCAAGACTACAAACTTGATAACAGTGTTCTCAATCACTTCTTCTCACTTTGTCACATAAGGGACATTAATGTGTTTTTCATCATGGAATGTTCTTTACATGTATTTAATGCAACCCTATGCCTATACCATGTTGTATGATTGAAGAACTATTCTATTATCAGTTATATGAATGTTATTTTCTACAGGAACCAGGACTTTAAGAATGTTTACAATTATTTAGCTATTTGATGAATTTACCACTTGACTGACAAAATGTAAGTCAGCAGTTCTCAAGCCTTGAGACCATGACTACCCTCCACATGATTTATTGCTCAAGTTGCAAGAATGTAAATCATTGGCTCTCAGACCTTGGCAGCAATGACACCCCAACAGGTTAAAGCAGCATAGGAAACTATTACCCGGTGGTTCTCAAACCATTGTTGACAGAGACCCCAAAATTAAAATACTGCTCTATGGGCACTAGGTGAACCAGTGGTTCTCAACCAATTGATGACCCCAGCCCATATGTCACAGTTTACGAAACTCATTGCTACATGGGGAAAACCACTGCTGTAACTAAGCAGACAGCCAGATAGAGACTGAGAACTCAAGATACGCGATAATGTCAGTTAAGAAGGAGTAGTTCATAGATAATAGATCACCCATTGTTAATGAATGGTAGTTAACCTTGTGTTAATGTAATTTCTGATGGACGCTTACCGGCCATCAGACTTAGGAGATGACTGCTCTTGAAACCACTAATGGGATTTAAATTGTTTCCAGTCCACCCAGGTTGTGGTTACACAGTACTAAACCAGGTTGCGGTTACCAGATACCTAAACCAGGTCCAGGGTACAAACCAGGGTATGGGTCCATGGTACCAAAGATTACCCCTACCCACCATACCCTAAAAACCAGGTTACCATACCCAACCATATCCTATCACCCAGTAACCATACCACACATCCCATAAACAGAAGAGGCATTCAGCAGAGGTGACTTACCCCATCCTTATCTGTGATGTGCACTGAGTCCAGGGAAGCAAACTCTGACACCCTCTGAACCCATTAACTGTTATGAGACCAACCTGCTGGGGCAGACCAAACCAAGAGAGTCCAAACCAAAATCATCTCCGCAGCTACTACAGTCCTTGAGGAGATGAGTATTAACACCTACCAGCAACACTACCATAGAAAAGATCTCTGGTCCAAGTGATGACCAAACTAGTTGTTTTTTTTTAAACAGTAGAGCTAAACTCTTTTTTTCATATTTATATGTATAATAAGAAATGTAAGATTCTATACCCTTTTATCCAACTTTACATAACAGAGTCTGTTGTTATTTTTCTTGTTAACTTTATTTGGGTTGTATTTTGTTTTAAATATAATCTACACCCTGGGGGCTCAGCCATAATTCAATTAACTTCTATTGGGTCGGGATATTTTAAATGTGGCTGGACACCAAATGTCTTTCTCAACCTTATGTGCTTTACACAGTCCTTTTGTAGGATTCCTGAGGAAGAATTTATCGTCCAGAAAATATCCTGTTTAGGTACCAGAATTCTCTTTTAAGTAAATTTCTAGTACACTATTTCCCGAGGAGAGGCAGTTTCTTCAAACTCGGAAGCTATCAATAAGACATTATTATCTTTATTCTTCCATTCCATTCAAGCTGTCCTATCTCCTCAAAACACCTCGCGACACTATCAAAAGGTGTTTAATTGCTGATGATTTTAGCGCTAGATGTAAGGAGTGGGGAAATAACTAGAGTATGTCTATCTTAAATGATGGCCTCCCGATAAGAATGCGACTAAACAATGTACACTGATGGTATCATAGATCTGGCGTTTATCTCTAGTGTTACTGCCACCTTGGCACATTGGGATGTTTTAGTGGCACAGCACAGTGATCATGTAGCCGGTGACTATAGAGAAGATAATTAAACAGATTCAAAATAATTGAAAGAAACATAGACGGGTATAGAGCAGAGATAAAGGTTACATCCCTTTTATGTCATTAGATAGATTATGTTTTCAATATAGAATTAAATGAATAGTCGTGTTTCACGTGGGAACCGTAGCTGAGTTGTTTATGAGCGGTACGAAATTTAGTTCTGGATTGTATGAGCAAAGTTGCCTTTGAAAATCAGAAGTAAAGATTTAATCAGTAGGTTTTGTGATGTCAGAGTGTGCATTCTCTAAAGAGACTTAGTTCTCGTGTTTTAGTCAGACCAGCCTTAGTTAGTGGTTCCCCTGCGGTACGCAGAATATTGTTACTACCGGTAAAGCTCTCATGCCACTCTAGTGTAGTGATTTATTTTTCGTAAGTAGTGAGATGTCAGTGATTTAGCATTTTGTTGTGAGGAATGTGAGTTATGAACACCAGGTACGTTGCTGAAGTAAAACTTCTAGACGAAGTAGTGAATAATGATAAACATGTGATAGACAGAAGTCAGCGTAGTAGTAAGTAACATTTTGTAAACATATCCATCCCTGGCGTTTAGGCCAGTTGCATACTGAGACACCAAAGTGACATTTTTTTACAAGTAACAGAGATAGAAGAAATGTTATTGGATAATAAAAACGACAGTAAGGAAAGTATGAATAACATGCTGTGGTTCTCAACTTGAGGCCAGACCACCACTAGAGAATATAAGCGAGAGAGTGAGTGGCAGCATATGTTTTGAATCATACCAGATAGCCGGTCAGAGTATGTGGAAGGCTGGTTGATGTCAATTTTGCCAACAATTTTCATCAAGTTCAAGGGTTGTTTCTCCTGTAAATAAAGAACTAATGAGATGTCTTACTGTCATCGTTGTCCACATCAGTTGTGTTGAGTTAACAAGTCTTGTTTGAAGTTTATATGATACTAGAGAAGCTGCAGAAAGGGCAGTCATACGAATCCACATACTACGATCATACGACAAAAGAGAAGTATAGAATAATAGACAACTGTCGTCAACGGCCACACAATTATTGCTTAGCATTTTAACAATGCCGTAGCTTAGAAAAATCAAATTCGTCAAGGTACGGCGAATACACCGGATATATTACGCGCAATCATTTAATATGGTAGGCAAGTGCTTAGAATTAAATATAAACTTCTGGTCGCTAAAGGTTGTTGTAGTTAATAATAGTCATTTAAAAAAAAATAAGGTATTAGCTTCTTGTTTTTGTAGCACGCCCTTTCAACCATCTATCATATACATGGAGCTGTTGGTTATATAAGGACGCGTTTTATTTATTGTAACATGTTTTTGTTTGTATTTATTTTATGATTTATACTATATTATCTCTAGTAGGTATACTACTCGTCAAAAGTCAAGGGCCACTTAGAAAAACCTTGGTTGAAACCATAAAACAAATCTGATATAAACGTAATTGGTATCAGTCAAAAAGGCATTTATTGAATACCAAATTGACATGTCACGTAAAGAAATGGAAACACACATTCAAACGCAATGAAGCTGTGAAGTGTGTCACCCACCTTTTCAAAAGTCACACAGTAGATATTGGACAAATAGACATTTCAAAATCTGGTATGACCACGGTTTGCAGCAAGGCATTCAAGAGCGTAGACGCATCGAGTCCACAAGGGCCCGAAGAGTATCCTGAGGAACAGCTTGCCATTCCTGAAGCAGAAATGCAGTCAGCTGTGCAACATCCATTGGCAGGGGGTGATTTGTTGACAATCTTCGACCAAGGACATCCCACAGGTGCTCAATCGGAGAAAGGTCAGGTGAATGAGCTGGTCACGCCATCCTGATGATCCCATGTTGCTGAATAAACTCATTCACCACACGAGCTCGATGGGGTCGAGCGTTATCATCTTGGAGGATGGCATTACCACCTATGGCCTCCAGAGCAGGCTGAACAGTTGGTCTCAAGATTTCGTTCTGGTATCTTGGGCCGGTCAAGTTGCCTTGGATGATGTAGAATAGGGTCCTGCCGTGTCTGTAGAAGCCTCCCCAGTCCATGACAGATCCCCTACCACAACGATCCACCTCTCGAATTGTGTCATCAGTAAATCGCTCTCCTGGTCGTGTCCAAACTCGAATCCTGCCATCATTGAATGACACAGTGAAGCGAGATTCATCAGTGAAGAGAACTTGACTCCATTGTTGCCTTGTCCATCGGATGGGCTCGCGACACCAAGCACCACGGGCTCTGCGATGAGCAGGAGTAAGAGGGATTCTGACTGCAGGACGTCGAGCAGCCAGTCCAAATTCATGTAAACGTCTGCGAATGGTGCTTTGACTGACATTAACGTTTACAGTTTGTCTCAGCTGACATCTTAGAGTGGAACAAGTCACTGTTCGATGACGCAAAGCTGACAACAAGAAGTACCGGTTATCATGTCTATTGGTGCATCTAGGGCGATCTGGCCGGTGGCGATCGTCCACACTTCCTGCGGCCAGAAATCTCTCCAAAATTCTTTGGATAGTAGAGTGTGACACTGCAAGCCGTCTAGCAACCTCACGGACAGATAAACCACTTTCAACCCACGCTATAACTCTCATTCTTTGTAAGGTGTCAAGACTTCTTCTCGGTGGCATGGTTTTTGCAAGTGATGAAACTACCCTAAGTCTGCTGATTGTAAAACAAATTAAGAGTGAACTCTGTTCACGAAAAGTCGCCATTGCACGTGGAATGTCACTCAGCACGATTACTTCACCTGTTTGGTTGTACGGAAGTTTGAAAAAACAGATTAAAAATGTGAATTTATGGTCAGCAAACCAAATTGCACGTGATCCCCATGGTTGTCGGTGAGTAGTTTTTATGCTTAACGTGCATAGAGGACTGTCAGAGGAAGATATTGCACCCATTTTTACTAAAAACTTCCTTCATTTAATCATTCTATGCGCTTATATAAAAGTGTATTGAAAATAATAGGGTGGCCCTTGACTTTTGACGAGTAGTATATTTCTCAATTTGTAGTTATAGTTCAAAATGGTTTTATTATCAAAAAATGATATTGCCGTAACTGTTGTGCATTTTATGTTCATTGGCGGATTATTTAGTCAATCCGTATTTATCGGGGGGTGGGGGGTGGATCTTCCACCACTGTAGACTGGCTCCTATCCTTATTTATGTATTTATTCTTCTATATGTTGGTTTTTGTTTTTGTAATATAGTGTTTTATTAACTTTTGTATTTCTGATGGGGTCTTAGTGCCTATGAGATTTTCTACACGCATTTCTAGCTTATAATTACTACAGTATGTATAAATGTTTTGCCTCTGCTGGTCATATTTTTTGCAGTCCACTAGAAAGTGTCTAAATGTGTTTGGTTCTTGACACTCTTCGCATGTGGGTTCCTCTATCATTAAATATCCAGTTCCAAGCTTGAGCTTTTCCATTTTTTTTATTAATTAGTATTTTTAGTTCATCGTACTTGTCATTTTTTACTTTTTTTCAGGATTTTATATGAGTGTCTTCCTTTTTTGATTTGGTCCCATGCTATTATCGGCCCTGTAGTTATTGCTTTCGCAATTAAGCTCTTAATTTCAAACTTCCCTAAGCCTACTTCAATTTTGTTATTGCTATTCCTCCCCATTTGGCTTATTTGTATGCAAGCTCATTTCCTGCTATCCCAACATGTGATGGTATCCATGTTAATGTGACACTACATCCTACAATGTGTAGATATGTATTAACCTGTAGTATTTCCTCTATAATATCTGGCCTGCTACATTCATATATGTTTCTAATAGCTAGTACTGATGAAAGGGAATCTGTGAGAATGGTTGCTTTATTTGGTGGGTTTTCTGCAACTATTTCTAAAGCTTTTAGAATTGCCATTAATCCTGTTGTACTGATGGATGTAATACCAGTTACGTTATATCTATTATAAATTTTCAATTGTCGGTATTGCTATTCCTGCTCCTAATTGTTCTACTTCATCTTTTGACCTATCTGTATATATAGTTAGGCTATTATGTATATACTGTTCTACGTATATACTCTAGTGTTTTCCTTTTTGTTGAGATTATGTCTTTGGATTTGTTTATGACCTTCGTTAAGTGGGAGTCAGTTTCTGGCCCTTTTAGTTATCATGGTGGGTTCTTTGCTTTTTACTGAACACTACTATTTGTCATGTTAAATAGTTTTGGATGATGATCCACTTCTCCCATTGTTTTCCACCATGACGGGTATCTATTATATTTTAATGAAATGTGGCCTATGAATTGGTTACCCCTATCAAAGGTTTTGTGTGTTGGGTGTGTTGGATCTTTTGCAACTTTTGCCAAGTAGTTGAATCTTAGCTCTTTTCTCCCCTAGCTCCAGGGGTACAGTGCCTAGCTCTACGTCTAACGCCTCTATTGATGTTCCCTTTTAAGCACCTGCTATTATTGACAGTACCTGTTTTTGGACTGTCAAGATTTTCTTTTTGCTGAGAGTGGCTGATGCATAGAAAACACTGGCATAGTCTACTTTACCAATAATAAATTATTTATAGAAGGTAATCATTGTCTTATTGCAGGCTCCTCAACCACTTTCTTTCATATAGTTTAGCATTTTAATGTCTCCTACTGTTTTCTAATAATACATCTATGTGTCTGCTTTAGTTTAGTTGCTTGTCAAGTATCGTACCCAGAAATCTTGTGGTTTTTGCTCATTAATGTTAATTTCAATTATATATTTTTTTTTAATTACACGCCCTCTACTGAAGATCATTCCTACTGGTTTTTAACGTTTAGATTAACTCTCCACTCGTGTATCAAGCCGAAAACATTATCTATTGGTTTGTGTAATGTTTTATAGATGAATGGAAGATATCTTCCAGTTCTCCATATCGCTGCATCATCTGCAAACTGAGATAAGTTGTTTTTAAGTCTTTAAACTCGTCTCCTGGGTCGTGGACCTTAATCTTAATCGTAAATATTAATGGTGATATTACTGATTCCTGTAGGATTCCATTCTGTTGTTCATAAACATCGGCTCTATCATTGTTTATTTTTACCATGAAATATCTATCCTGCATGAAGTTTTCTAGAAAATTATAAGTTCTACCTACTATACCTAATTTCCTGATCTTATATATTGCATCCTCCCTCCAACACATCATGTGCTTTTGCTACATCAAGAAATAATGCTGCTGTCATTTCTTTCTCTTTGAAGCTTGTTTTATCATCATGTTCCAGCTTCAACAGTTGCTCTATTGTACTATTATGGCTTCTAAAGCCTGCCTGATTTGAACTGTACAAAGTGTGCATTTCTAAGTGAAATTTTAATCGGTTGTTAACCATTGTTTGGAAAATGTTTTTCTGGATGCGATGTTAACGATAGTAGCCTGCATGAGGTGTCCTTATGTGTTTCGTGATCTGGCTTTAGTATGGGGATGACTACTGTTGTCTTCCATGAACATGGGATTTTTCCCGTGTGCCAGATTCTGTTGTAGAGGGATGCAATCACCGTTAGAGTGGTGTTTGGTACCTTTTTGAGGATTTCATAGCTCAGAATGTCTTGTCCGGATGTGGTATTGGTTTTTCCTGCTAATACTCTTTCTATTTCATCTACTGTAATGTCTGCATTTAAATAATTAGCGTATTGTGTGCTTTCCGTATTTTCGTCTTTTAATTTTTTTTAACAGAGATTTCGCCAATTTATCTCTGCCGTATCTAGACTGTTGCAATGCTGTCTTCTTTATATTTATTGTTCATAGGCCATACTGGCCATCACTGTTGCAATTCTGTGATGTAGAGGTGGTGTGTAGTGGCATAGCAGAAGGTGTAATGGCCACCACTGTTGGAACGTAGTAGTTGTTATGTGGTGGTGTAGTGACAAGTCAATATGGTCGGGCTTACTGATGGCCGACTGTTATAATATACATTTGTGAATGCGTGTAGTCCTAGAGTAACACAGTAGTGATCACACATACCAAAACGCACATATTCAAGTCAGGAAATATTGAAGACGACTTGCACGGTTCCAACGATTTATAACAATAACATCACATGGACATCCAACAAACGTACTGTCATTAGGACAAGGTTCAAGCACATCAACATCATGTAAATAATATTAATTCACTGCAACCAATACGACAGAGACTTTGGCCAAATATATCCGCATAAATGCCGGAATTCAAATATCTAATGTTCTCTAAGTGTCCCCTGACAAAACCATGTCAGGTAAATCTTTGGGCAATAAAGCCGCATACATGCCGGGCTTCAAATAACTAATGTTCTTTGAGTATCCTCTGACAAAACCATGTCAGATAAATCTTTGGGCAATATAGACGCATAAATGCCGGGCTTCAAATAACTAATGTTCTCTAAGTGTCCTCTGACAAAACCATGTCAGATAAATCTTTGGGCAATATAGCCGCATAAATGCCGGGCTTCCATATAATATTTTCTCATAAGCTCTCCTCCGCACCAGGAGAAAGTCACCTCAATGTCAGCCAATCATCTTGGGCTGGTAACATCATAATACAAAGTTCTTGGCTAAAAAAAAAAAGTTTAAAGGGTATTTTTACCTTCACTGCCATCCAAGAATCAAACACAAAACATTCGCCATCCTTGGCTCTCAGAAATATGTCAGAATTATCACAGGGGAAAAATCTCAAACATTTTTTATCACACAGAGGACTCTGTTCCCCGTTCACACAGTCAGAGAAGAATCGCTGAAAATCCCGGGCAGACTGTCTCGAGATACAGTCTTCCGGTCCCGCCATATCGACACGCATGCGCGAATAATCGCGTGACGTGAGTTTAGCTCACAACCTGCAACGGTCTCGTAAACTGTTCTAGAAAATCTTAAATGGACGAATGGCAAGACAAGGGAGGTAACAACTAAATCTGACTTGTACCAAAAAGTATACAGCCAGTAAATTCCCTTTGACCATAGTTATAAAAGTCTACATCTTAGCTTAAGACAAACAGACTTTAACAGTCTACCGCACCCCCTAGGGAAAAAAATGATAACATTTTTTTGGGAAAAAAATTCATCGAATAAAAAACAAATGAGGGCGGTAGCATACAAATATCTACACTTAAGTATAGTCTATAAAAAATCATAAATACAAGAGGAATGCAGATAGAACGCCAAGATATTATAAGAAAATGTAGATTAGAGGCGAGTGAACAGAGACAAGATGAGTAAACAAAAGGAAAAAGAAAAGATGAAAGGAAGCAATGCCTAAGAATGAAGAAGACAAAATTAAGACATAGTAATCAAATGCATAATATAAATGAATACCATAGAAATATAGCAGCGTACATGACAATCTAAATTTACATACACCCTAAAAAATAATAATGAGCATGATACACCAGGCTCATAACGCATACATGATGCGCTGGTGAAGGGCATCAAAATATATAACGCCATAATGTCAGGCTATACTGACGCTCAATGGAGCGTCGGGTGAGAACAAAAAATTATCTCACAACGTAAGAGAAACTATTTTCTCCTCGTAGTAACATTATGTAAAAAATGAGGTGCCACGATATGTCTCGTAATTACAAAAATAGAGGTGTCATTACCTATTAACCTTTAACATAGTAATCTACAGCAGTATAGTGACACAAACACCTTATCATCAAAAAGGTTATATCATATCATAATCTAATATCTTTTATCATCATGTCGTATACTAAAGTATCACAATGTTAACAAACTGGAGTTGATTTCCAAAGTCCCAGAACATACAGTACTCAAGAGGGCACCACAGACATCTAAGTATCGTCAAATGCAAATGGAACACAGGGACGTCAAATCTTGAAATAACTGGTAAACTGTTGAGACTCTCCATATAACAGCACTGATTCGCTGTTAAAAAATACAAATGACACAATTCTATTTGATAACCGTAGGATTTTATAATATACAATAGTTAATTCTACATTCCTAGTTATCAAATGTGGCCGTGCAGACTTCCGACCCCTATATTGTGATAATCAAACCTTCCTCCGTTACACAAAAGACGGTAAAAGAGAAAGTAAATCAAACAATTTCCAATCATGAATTTAAATAAGGTCAAGGAAATGTACTAATAGAATGTTAATGTATGAGAGTGTCATGGGTATATAATAAACCTTGACATGTATAAGAAAATCTAGTACATAAGAGTCACGTAGAATCATGTGGTCATCGAGACAGTATGTCTGCCATCACATTATCCGACCCACGTATAGCTCGTACCGAAACGTGAAAAGGTTGAAGAGCAATAGCATATCGAGTTGATCTTGAGCTCTTCAAGTCCTTACTCTAAATAGCTGTGAGAGCTTTTTGGTCGGTTTCTACTATGAAATGCGCGCCAAGAAGGAATCTTTGAAGTTTAAGAATAGCCCAGACCATAGCTAATAATTCTCGGTCTGGAACAGAGTAATTCCGTTCTGCCGCATTCAGCTTTCTAGAGACATACATCACAGGGTGCAGAGTTTCAGCATACTCTTGCATCAATGCCACCCCGATCCCTGTGGATGAGGCGTCACTTCAAAGAACAAAAGTCTTGTTTGCAATGTGTAGTCTTTAAATAGGGTGAGATGAAAATAGTCTTAATCTTATCTAATGAGGATTGGCATTCTTGGGACCAACGTACCATATTAGGTGACCCGTTCTTCAATAGGGTTGAGAGAGGTGCTGTGATAGATGAAAGATTTGGAATAAAGCTTCCATAGTATTGTATTAATCCTAAGAGACTACGGACTTGCTTCTTTGTCTTAGGAGTTGTGATGTTGAGAATTTTAGAAGTGTTGTTGTCCTCTGTCCGCAAGAGACCATGACCAACACGGTGAGCTAAACAAAAGAAATGTCGCTAAACCCAACATAGGCTTCAGACGGTTTGGCCGTCAAATTATGAGAGCGTAGAGTAGACAAAAGGTCGACAAGACTTGTAGTGATCTTCTCAGCAATCACTAAAAAGACAAATATCGTCCAAGTACGCAATGACATCTGGACGATGTGAAAGGATACGACGCATCATGCGTACAAAAGTAACTGGGGCATTCATGAGGCCGAAAGGCATGAAGTTCCATTGGAACAAACCCCTAGGTGTTGAGAAAGCAGTAAGAGATTTGGCGCGTTCAGTGAGAGGAACTTGCCAGTAACCTTTAGACAAATCGAGTTTGGTAAAGAACTGGGAATTAGAAAGTTTAATTAGTAGATCTTCTAACAAGGGCATAGGTTCTGCATCGAATTTTGTCACTTGGTTTAATTTGCGATAGTCGACGCACAGACGTATGTTATTGTCTTTTTTTCGGACATTAACCTTAGACGAAGAGTATGCCGAAGTAGATTATTCAATTATTTTTAATTGTATCATTTGATCCAATTCTTTCTCGACTTGTGTTTGAAAGTGCATTGGAATAGGATAAGGTCGGACTCTGATAGGGTTATAATCAGTGAGTATAATGTCATGTTTAATGATTGATGTTTGTCCAGGAATGACAGTAAGAACATCATGAAAAGTTTGTAACAGAGAGGAGACTTGTCGCTGTTTCTCAGCAGATAACTCTGAAGAAACAGTCACATTTTTCCATTATTCTGTTGAATTCAGTGGGATTACGGAGAAAGGAAGATTAACGACTGAGAAAGTAGACTTCCTCCTGAATGACTGACAGTGATGTGTAATGACCATGCGGGATCAACGAATCGTCCGTCGCTTGATAAATAGGTTGTAGGTAATCTGGTCGTTCATAAAATTCTGTCAGCATATTGATATAAAAAGTTTTATGTTTTCTGTCCTCATCGATGACATAGTCGACATCACAAATTCTAGAGATGACAGTGTAAGGACCTTTCCATGAAATAAGAAGCCTATTGTCCCTACAAGGAAGTAATACAAGTACCTTGTCTCCTGGAAAGAGTTGACGTAGAATCTATTTTTATTTGCGAAATTCCTTGGATGGTCCTCACTTTCCTAAAACTTGTGTGCCATGATCTGATAAGATTTCTTTGGGAAATCCTAGACGTGAGAATATTAGCCAAAGAGCGTCTGCAATATCAGCAGTAGAGAAGCTCTTGAGAGGTATAGCCTGTGGCCAACGTGTACACATGTCAATGCATGTTAGGATGAATTGGTGTCTTCTAGCAGACTTGATTATAAAAGGACCAATAATGTATATTGCCATCTTCTGAAAAGGGCGGATTGGAATATCCGGAGCCTAAATAGGTGCTGCGTGGCGTGGATTTCGTGACTTAACCTCCTGGCATATCTTGCAGGAGCGACAATAAATACTTATATCTTTATTTACATGTGGTCAAAAGAAGGAAGCAAGAACCCTCGATTTAGTACGGGAAAATCCCATATGTCCTGCACACTGAGAGTCGTGAGCATGTTGTAGAATTCGAACTCTCATACTCTTAGGTACCAGAATTTGCGAATGCATAGACGCAGTAGAATCTTGCACCATACGGACTAGTACTCCATTCTTTATTGTGACCCAAGATTTACGATTTGTATTATGGTTTGGATTATCATTTTTAACTAGGAGGAAGAATTTTTTCAAAGAAGTGTCATTTTGTTGGAGTTTTATTAAAGACTCTCGGGAAATTATAGAGTGATCCTCTTGGTTATGCACTTCATTAATTTCGGTAGATAGAGTTTGAGAAATATTTTGAGCTTGTGCTCTTGTGGTGACTGCATAAGCAGCCTGAACATTTTGCTCTTCCTAAGTAGCAATTTGTTGAGGGGTGCACTCCTTAATTCCGTGATTACGTCCGACAATAAGATCCGCAATGGGATTCGGGAGTAAACACGCTTGGACATCTCCCGCAAAAAAGGGAGTAGCTATGTGGATGATAGCAGTCGGATACTTTTCAAGTGTCCCACCAAATATCATACATTTCACCACTTTTCCAGTGGCATAGGAAGGATCTATGAGAGACTGTTTAACCCCAACAGTTGTGCATCCAGAATCAAAGAGAACTGAGACTGGATTATTATTCACTAAACCTTTACGTAGTATAAGAGACCCTCGTCCGTCATGCGCAACTGCGGCAGGAAGAGCGGGTAGAGGATGTCCGAAACTCAAGGTAGTTATAGTAGTAGGTTGGAACAAAGTTGTGCATTGTGGGCATTGAGATGCCCTCTCAAAATCGAAAGCAAAGCAAGCACTAGCATTATTGACACTATTATTATTGTTACCTTGATTATTAACTTCTTGAGTCTCTTGTTGAGCAAAGTTAGATTGGCGAAAGGATCTATTATTGTCTTGTTGCGATCTATCGCGGCTATTATTTCTATTGAAATTATTGTTATTTGCTCTATTGAAATTATCGTTCTGATTCGAACCCCAGTTTTCATAGTTGCGATTGTCATTCCCCCTTGGATAAAAATTTCTATTAGATGGGTTTTGTTGTCTCCGTGAAAAGTTATTATGGGGTTGATAACCTCTATTGTAGTAACCTCTTCTAAAGTTCTTATAATTATTAGGTCCAAATTGTTGAGGACTGTTAAATTGCCTCCAGTTCCCTGAAGAAGAATCATCACGTGATAGGCCTCCTTGGTTATGTCCAAAACTACGATTATTCCTTTTATCAAAGTTGCACTGACGCCTTTGAAATTTACGTCGACAATTAGGATCATATGGTGTTGCTGAAGCAACGGGTAAACCTTCTTCAACTTTAGAGTTGCTAACCGTTACATTTGGATGTGCCGGGACACATTGACGACAGCATTGTTCAATACATTTTATGTTTGGAGGTTTTCGCTCACGTAGAAAGGAAAGAAAAGGTTTACTAACTGATAACATAACTTTGTCACGAAACAGTAAGTCAACAATGGCCTCATATGTGTGTTCAGATTTTGACAATTCCACCCAACGTAAAAAGGTTAGCCGAATATCTGATATAAAGTTTGAAAAATCCTTTCCTGTCTCCGGCAATAGAGACTTGAAGCGTAGGCGATAACCTTCTTCATCTAGTTGGTATTTTTTTAACAGGGCCGCTCTGACAACATCATAGTTTATGTTGTCAGTATCTTCCACCGACATCATAACCTTTTGAGCATTACCTGTAAGTAACCTACCAAGTTGATCACAATATTGCGACTTGTCTATCTTATGAGAGTCGCATGCCAATTCAAATCTAGTTTGATAGAATGCAGTATCGTCTCAGGTAGGGTCTGAAGCAGGTAATTTAATATCATAAGGTTTAATATTTGCCTTATTAGAAGAATTATTTGTCTCATTTTGAGCATTACCCATATTCACTATTTTTATTCTCTCCAGCTCCATTGCTAAGACTTTTTCGTCATGTAGCATTTTCTTCTCCTCAGCTTCATGTAACATTTTCTTCTCCTCAGCTTCATGTAACATTTTCTGCTTTCTTTCTTCTGCTTACACTTGCATTTGGATTCTTTTATCCTCCGCTTCTAGTTTCTTTTGTTCAGCCTCCATTTGCATTTGGATTTTTTTCTCTTCGGCTTCTACTTTCTTTTGTTCCATTTCCAATTGGAATTTTCTGCCTTCTGCTTGCATTTTCTGTCTCTTTTCTTCAGCCTTCTGTGCCTTGCCATATTCCGCAAAAGCGAATTCCTCTAATTTCTCTGCAGTCTTGCCAAGGGCTTTCCCTTGCTCAATAAAGTAATCCAAAGTAGACATTATGTCTAATTTAATAAGATCAATAACCTGTGTAAATATCTTATATGAGAATCTCACTTTATCCCAACCTCAGTGGGAGACAAGTCTTTGCTCGGGAACTTGTATAATTAATTTAACTTTCAATAATACAATTAATTACCTATATACCTATTGTTCTTCAATTTTGACAGTATGTAACATAATGGATAACACAGACAGGAAAGACAAAGACACGATATAAGTAACAAACGATAACGTTCGCAAAAATCAACCAAACAATAAAGCAGAACTAAAGAAAATATTACAAAGCTTGTAATGACAGCTGCGAATGTAGTAACAAAACAACCGACCACACAGTGTATAAACAAAAAGGTGTAAAGAAACAAACGATAGAAAACGGGTAGCAGACAAATTCAAACAAATTAATCATAACTAAAGAACGGAAAAAATATAACAAAAACAACGATAGAACATCTCGGCACAGCTAAACAAATATAAAGATGACTGAATTCGGTAAAACACGAATTCAGACACACAGTCCCTAAAGAACGCTGTCGTAGGCCCTCGGTAAAGTGGGATATCCTACGACAGTCTCCGCCCAACAAAACCCGCTGAAATGAAACATATATGACATAAAACAAAGAATATACATTGCCTAAATATACGAGGAAGTCTTAGTTAACTCATAACGTAGAGGCACAGTCTTCGACAACAAACAGATAGCCACTTATCTTTTAAGATGACAACAAAAATCCCAACTTCCACAATAGCAGCAATGAAGAAACCGCAAAACACAGCTACTGAGCTCCGTTGGTGGTCAATCCTGGAACTTCCAAGTAGAAGTGACTTTATACACAACTCCAAGTACTGACATCCGAAGTTGGCTGAAACACTGCAATTGACACAAAACAATTCCAATGACGCTCGACACTGGAATTCCGAAGTTGGAACTCAAGAAGACGTACATGAATCCTGGAACTTTGGTTAACTTGTGTAGAAAACCTCCGTGCAAAGCCGGGTACTTCCAGATGATAATGACAACAGTTGAACTATTTTGTTGATAGCCCCATCAAGCTGGCAAACCACTGTTGTAATTCTGTGATGTAGAGGTGATGTGTAGTGGCATAGCAGAAAGTGTAATGGCCAACACTGTTGGAACGTAGTAGTTGTTATGTGGTGGTGTAGTGACAAGTCAATGTGGTCGGGCTTACTGATGGCCGACTGTTATAAATATACATTTGCGAATGCGTGTAGTCCTAGAGTAACACAGTAGTGATCACACACACCAAAACGCACATATCCAAGTCAGGAAAGGTTGAAGACGACTTGCACGGTTCCAACGATATGTTACAATAACATCACATGGACATCCAACAAACGTACTGTCATTAGGACAAGGTTCAAGAACATCAACATCATGTAGATAATATTAATTCACTGCAACCAATACGACAGAGACTTCGGCCAAATATATCCGCATAAATGCCGGACTTCAAATATCTAATGTTCTCTAAGTGTCCTCTGACAAAACCATATCAGGTAAATCTTCGGGCAATATAGCCGCATACATGCCGGGCTTCAAATAACTAATTTTCTCTGAGTGTCCTCTGACAAAACCATGTCAGATAAATCTTTGGGCAATATAGCCACATAAATGACGGGCTTCCATATAATATTTTCTCATAAACTCTCCTCCGCACCAGGAGAAAGTCACCTCAATATCAGCAAACCATCTTGGGCTGGTAACATCATAATACAAAGTTCTTGGCTAAAAAAAATAGTTTAAAGGGTATTTTACCTTCACTGCCATCCAAGAATCAAACACAAAACATTCGCCATCCTTGGCTCTCAGAAATATGTCTGAATTATCACAGGGAAAAAATCTCAAACATTTTTTATCACACAGAGGACTCTGTTCCCCGTTCACACAGTCAAAGAAGAATCGCTGAACACCCTTGTTGCGTGCATATTTTGACGCTGTAGAGTGTCAAGGATATGCTAAGTCTGGCCACTACTGTAGAATAAACGTGTTGTTGTGTATTGGCCACTGTTGAATGAACCTGTCATGTAGACCTTGAGTGGGAGTGTCAAGTAACGCGAATGGTGTAGTAGTTCGGTGTAACAGACCTCTTGGTAATAACTCTCATACACTCTCATGTAATGCAATGACGACTTGAACTGCCTCTGACATTTCAATAGTTTAATGAAGGCACGCAAACTGGACAGCACGGATACAGTCATGGACACATGTTGACATACATTCATTGGTTATTTGAATCGTGGATGATACATTCATGTAGTAGTGAAATATCATTCAACCCAAGGTGGTATTCATTGTTCTGGTAACTAATCGCCGTATCCTCTACTGACTGAACGCGTCGATGAGGATCGGTAAACATACAAATGTCATTGGCCGAACCTTCATTTCATAACTAAGTTCTTAAGCTGAAATATGTCCAATGTTTGTATAACACTCATAAACCACGATAGTGGGTTTTCACCTCATAACAAGATCTCGATACCACTGCCCGATAGTAGGATACATAATCTGTTCTCTTGACAGTGATCAAAAATATGATGACAGAAATATAACATGGCCGCCTTCCTGAGTTGTCGCTCACTCACTCGTAGGAAGGTAGATATAAGCCAAAGTTAATTTATAATGTGCATATAAATAATTTCATAAAGTTTTCCATACAGCTCTACAGTAATCAAGTTAATTCACGTAGACATAACTGCTGTAGGAAAGCCTGTCATCTTCGTCGATACAAAACACAACTCTAGCGATACGAAGCACAATGTTCCATCTAGGTCTAATCGACTCGAGATCATCAAAATTAGGGTCTGGCATAACTGGAGTCCGAATCACATATATGAGGAGGATCTCTGACAAATAGACTCTTGCAGAGACACAAACTTCTCCTAGAAAAACATCTATGAATCACTGTTAAACCTTAAACAGTGCCAGCCCTGGAAAAAGCACTCAGCCATCTTAGCGACATTATCGGAACTCTTCACAACCCAGAAGGACTACGAAAACCTGCGCTAAATTCCGGCAGAAAGAATATAGTCCGACCTGAACATATAAAGGTATACAATATACGACTGAATCTTCTTTCACTAGACAAGTAGTACACATGAATTCAGGCCATAAACATAACAAGCAAAATTAATCTATTTTCTGGCCCGAACAAATAAGAACGGACATGAATACAATATCCATGCGCCGAGTCAATATCAAGAAAGATCACTCATATAATCAAAAGTGTAAATCAATCATGAATTATCTAGCTTTACCAGAGGAAGCATTTTCATACACAAATGAATGCAAATATATATTTTCCATATTAAATAGCCATATCGTATTTTTGTAATATGTGCGTCAAAATATGCACGTAACAGATTACCACACCCCTCGGGTAAAAAAATGGTACACATTTTTTTTGTGGAAATACATCTAGGAGCAACATACAATAGGCTCACAACGCACCAATAACAATGCGCAGATGATAAGCATTGGGAATATATTTCATGGACTTAGAGAAAGTATTTCTCTAAGTATAAATATTTCCAGAGAGGTGTCACCAACGCATACTACAATACTGGCAATGCCACACTTTCTACATCAGTTTATACATAAATTTCATCTTAGATACCTTAACATCATGATCATCAAAGACGAAAAAAACATTGAAAGACCAGCGGTGAATAAACATCAGTGAACCGCTAAGTAGTGTTACAATCAATATATGATATATTCCATATGTGTACACATTTCAACATAGGAACAACTGTAGCAAAGTTAGGCATATAATTTAACAGTTATGAATCATGTGGGCATCTAGACAAAATATCTGCCATCACATTTTCTGACCCACGGATAGCTCGCACCGAAAAATGAAACGGCTGCAGAGCAATCGCGTATCGCGTTGATCGCGCGCTCTTCAGATTTTTACTCTGAATAGCCGTAAGAGCTTTCTGGTCAGTTTCCACAATGAAATGCGCGCCAAGAAGAAATCTTTGCAGTTTAAGTATTGACCAAACCATAGCCAATAATTCACGGTCTAGGACCGAGTAATTCTTCTCTGCTGCATTTAATTTTCGAGTAATATACATCACAGGATGCAGAGTTCCAGAGTACTCTTGCATTAGTGCTGCTCCAATCCCTGTGGATGAAGCGTCACTACGAAGAATAAATGTCTTATCCTTAGAAGGCAATACTAGGATAGGTGAAGTAGAAAACATAGTTTTAACCTTATCCAAAGAGGATTGACATTCTTGAGTCCAATGGATTACATTAGGAGACCCTTTCTTTAGCAAGGAAGAAAGAGGTGACATAATGGAGGACAGATTCGGAATGAATCGTCCATAAAATTGTATTAGACCTAAGAGACTTCGCACTTGCTTTTTAGTCTTAGGAATAGAAATGTTAAGTATCTTACTTGTATTATGGTCTTCTGTTTTTAGGAATCCGTGACCAACAAGGTGACCTAAGAAAGATATTTTGCTAAAATCAATACATGCTTTAGATGGTTTCGCTGTCAGGTTATGCTCGCGTAAGATAGACAATAGTTCATTTATCCCATTATAGTGATCGTTCCAAGTATCACTGAAAAGACAGATGTCATCAAGATATGCAATGACATCTGAGCGATGAGATAGGATTCGACGCATCATGCGTACGAAAGTTGCAGTGGCGTTCATAAGGCCGAAAGGCATAAAATTCCATTGGAATAGACCCCTAGGCGTCGAAAAAGCAGTAAACGGTTTGGCGTGTTCGGATAGTGGAATTTGCCAATATCCCTTAGACAAATCGAGTTTAGTAAAGAAATGAGAATTCGATAGTCTCGTAAGTAGCTCTTCTAGTAAAGGCATAGGTTCAGCATCAAATTTAGTCACTTGGTTCAATTTGCGATAATCAACGCAAAGACGTATGTTGTTGTCTTTTTTTCGCACGATAACCATCGGCGAAGAATATGCTGATGTGGATGGTTCAATAATTTTTAACTCTATCATCTCATCCAACTCTTTTTCTACCTGTGCTTGAAAATGTATCGGGATAGGATACGGTCTGACTCTTATAGGATTATGGTCAGTAAGAATAATGTCATGTTGAATGACATCAGTTTGACCAGGAATGTCAGTAAGGACATCCTGAAATTGTTCTAACATAGTAGAGACTTGTTTCTGCTCTCCTGGAGATAATTCGGGAGAAATCGCAACATCTTTCCATGATTCATTAGAGTGAAGCGGAATCATTGGAAAAGGTAAATTTACATCCGAGAAACTCGTTTCCTCATCCTGTATTACTGACAGTGATGAGTAATGTCCGTGTTGGACTGGAAAATCGTCCGTTGCCTGGAAAACAGGTTGTAAATAATCCGGACGTTCATGGAATTCCGTGAGCATGTTGATGTGGAAGGTTTTATGCTTCCCGTCAACATCGACGATATAGTCAACATCGGAAACTTTTGATATCATATCGTACGGACCTTTCCAAGAAATAAGAAGTCTGTTTTCTCTACAAGGTAGTAGGACCAATACTTTGTCACCTGGACAGAGTTGTCGCAAGCGTCTGGTCTTATTGGCAAATTGCCTTGCCTTCTGTTTCGCAAATTCAGAAGAAGCAGTTGCCAATTTGCATGCTTTAATAATCTTGTGTCTAAGTGCAATGACATATTCATAAGAGGATTTTGTGTCATCGACAATATTATCAGCAGTTATGAGATCATGAAGTAAGGACATGGGACCTCGCGGTTTCGCGCCGAAGACAAGTTCAAAAGGAGAAAATCCTGTATGTTCGTTGGCGACCTCTCTATATGCAAAGAGAGCCGCGGGTAAAACCCTGTCCCAATCCTGAGGATGATCCTCAGTTATCTTACCTAGTAGGTTTTTCAGAGTTCTATTCAGACGTTCCACCATCCCATTGGACATAGGATGATAAATACTACTCAGAGATCTCTCTATCTTTAGAGTCGACATCACTTGAGACATGGTATCCGATATAAGTTGGCTACCATGGTCCGATAATATTTCTGCTGGAAATCCCAGACGAGAAAATATTAACCAAAGAGCATCTGCAATATCAGCAGTAGTTATGCTCTTTAGAGGAACAGCCTCTGGCCAACGTGTGCACATATCCACACACGTCAAAATAAATTGGTGTCCTCTAGCAGACTTTATCTTAAATGGACCAATGATGTCTATCGCCATTTTTTGAAATGGTCGAATGGGAATGTCTGCAGCCTGAATAGGTGCAGCATGGCGTGGACCTCTGGATTTAACCTCTTGACATACTTTACAAGATCGACAATAGATTCGTATGTCCTTATTCACAGCAGGCCAAAAGAAAGATGCAAGAATTCTAGATTTAGTACGGGAAAAACCCATATGTCCAGCACACTGAGAATCATGAGCGTGCTGTAAGATTTTAACTCTCATATTTTTGGGCACAAGAATTTGAGAATGAATGGATTTAGCGGAGTCTTGTACCATACGTACAAGTACGCCCTTCCTCATCGTAATCCAAGATTTACGATTTGTATCCTTATTCGGATCACCTTTTGTTGCCAGAGTAAAGAATTTCTTTAGAGTAGGATCATCTTCCTGCTGTTTTATAAAGGAAACATGCGAAATCTCCAAGAGATCACCTTGGTTCTGGTCATCATTATCTCCAGAAGGCGAAGATTGCGGCATGTTTAGAGCTTGAGCTCTAGTGACTACAGCATTTGCAGTATGCATATTATCACTTTCCCACTCGGCAATTTGTTGCGGAGTGCATTCTTTCGCACCATGAATGCGACCGACGATAAGATCAGCGATCGGATTCGGCAGAAGACATGCGTGCACATCTCCTGTAAAGAAGGGAGTAGAGATGTTGATAATGGCAGTGGAGTACTTCTCCAATGTGCCACCAAATGTTATGCATTTGATTATCTTGCCAGTGGCTCGAGAAGTGTTGCTCAATATGACAAAGCATTAGCTGCAGAAGAGAAAAAAGCTGCTGCTGCTGCTGAAGAGAGAAAAGCTGCTGCAGAGGAGAGAAAAGCTGCTGCTGAAGAGAAAAAAGCTGCTGCAGAAGAGAGAAAAGCTCTGGCTAAAGAGAAAAGATTAGAAAGAGAAGCTGCTGTTGCTGCTGAAGAGAAAAAAGCTGCTGCAGAAGAGAGAAAAGCTGCTGCTGCTGCAGAAGAGAGAAAAGCTCTGGCTGAAGAGAAAGAGAAGCTGATGCTGCTGAACAAAAGAAATTGCAGATGCAGGTGGAGGAAAGGAGATTTGTGGCAGAAAGGAACAAATTAGAAGCTGCTGCTGCTGCAGAACAGAACAAATTAGAAGCTGCTGCTGCTGCAGAACAGAAAAAATTAGAAGCTGTTGCTGCTGCAGAACAGAAAAAAATTAGAAGCTGCTGCTGCTGCTAAACAAAAAAGATTAGAGAAACTGAACAGAAAAGATTAGATAGAGAAGCTGAAGAGAGAAAAGCATTAAGAGAACATGAATTTGAGTTAGAGAAATTAAGATTGACAAGTATGACTAACGTTAATCAGGCATCTGGTGGTAATGGTAAACCCTTTAATTATAAGGTCAAGGTACCAGCGTTCAACTCTGCCAGTGATGATATAACATTTTGGCTTTCTAGATTTGAACGTGCTTGTCGAGCTCATAATGTTGACAAATCACAGTATGTGAATCAGTTGTCTGAAAATCTAAAAGGGGAGTCTCTGACTAAGTTATGTTTGGTTGAAGAGGCCGACAAGGATAATTATGATGCTATTAGGGCAGCTTTGATAAAGAGATACCAGCTGTCAGAGGAAGGTTATCGTCTTTTGTTTAAAACAATGAGACCTGAGGTAGGTGTAGAATTCTCAGAATTCATTTCAAAAGCACGACGTACACTATCACGATGGATTGAATTATCCAAAATAGAGAAAACATTTGATGGTCTTACGGATTTATTGCTAAGAGACAAGGTCATGTCTTCGGTAAATAAACCATTCCTAGAGTTTTTACATGAGCGTAAACCTAGTACAATAAAGCAAATGGAAGAATATTGTGACCAGTATGCCACGGCACACCCTGACATGATTCTTAGTAAAACTAACATTAAAGAGGGTATGCCAGTTTCTTCAGCAACAGAATATAATCATAATTACTCACACAAATTCCAAGGAGCTCAAAATAAATTTGATAAAAAGGTTAATTGGAATAAGTATCAAAACCAAGGTAACCACTCAAATCAGGGTTCTTCTTCGAAGAACCGGAATCGGGCTGACAGTCCTCGATACGCGAGGGGTGCCCATAATTATAGAAATTTCCGAAAAGGGAGTAACCATAGGAACTACCCAAGTTCTTCATGGAAACAACAAAACCAACATTACAGGGATACTCATTATAATGAGCATGATGATTATGATCATGAATATTGTGATTCAAACCCAAATAGGGGTTATAACAGAGGGAATAATAATTACAGAGGCAACAATAACCGAGGTAGATCACAACACAAAAGACATGGTAAATCTCATTACCAGGCTAACTCTGCACAACAAGAGTTTCACGAAGCCGGTAATCAAACCAATGATAAGAAAGACTCTAATAGTGTGGGATGTTCTGCTTTAGATTTTGACAGAGCATTTCAGTGTTCCCAATGCAAAACATTATTCGAGCCAACCACAGTTTCGACTTAAAGCTGTGGTCATCCTCTTCCTGCTCTTCCTGCGTCAGTCGCGCATGATGGAAGAGGTGCTCTTGTCTTGAATAGAGGTCTAGTAGATGGTACTCCGGTCTCAATTCTTTTCGATTCCGGGTGCACAACCATTGGAGTGAGGCAGTCACTTATAGATCCTTCTCGAGCCACTGGCAAGATAATCAAATGCATAACATTTGGTGGCACATTGGAGAAGTACTCCACTGCCATTATCAACATCTCTCTTCTTCTTCGATCCTTAACCACCGACCGTCAAAGCAGTCAGTGGCCATCACGCCTAGTGGCGTCTTGTAGGGCAACAACAAATTGATTCCACTTTGCACGGTCGGTGGCCATCCTTCGTACAGTGCCCCAACTCTGGTTCATTCTTTGCATCTCAGCCTCCACAGTCCTCCGCCAAGTTGTTTTTGGTCGGCCTCTCTTTCGCTTTCCCTCAGGGATCAACATCTCTACTCCCTTCTTTACAGGAGATGTGCACGCATGTCTTCTGCCGAATCCGATCGCTGATCTTATCGTCGGTCGCATTCATGGTGCGAAAGAATGCACTCCGCAACAAATTGCCGAGTGGGAAAGTGATAATATGCATACTGCAAATGCTGTAGTCACTAGAGCTCAAGCTCTAAACATGCCGCAATCTTCGCCTTCTGGAGATAATAATGACCAGAACCAAGGTGATCTCTTGGAGATTTCGCATGTTTCCTTCATAAAACAGCAGGAAGATGATCCTACTCTGAAGAAATTCTTTACTCTGGCAACAAAAGGTGATCCGAATAAGGATACAAATCGTAAATCTTGGATTACGATGAGGAATGGCGTACTTGTACGTATGGTACAAGACTCCGCTAAATCCATTCATTCTCAAATTCTTGTGCCCAAAAATATGAGAGTTAAAATCTTACAGCACGCTCATGATTCTCAGTGTGCTGGACATATGGGTTTTTCCCGTACTAAATCTAGAGTTCTTGCATCTTTCTTTTGGCCTGCTGTGAATAAGGACATACGAATCTATTGTCGATCTTGTAAAGTATGTCAAGAGGTTAAATCCAGAGGTCCGCGCCACGCTGCACCTATTCAGGTTGCATACATTCCCATTCGACCATTTCAAAAAATGGCGATAGACATCATTGGTCCATTTAAGATAAAGTCTGCTAGAGGACACCAATTTATTTTGACGTGTGTGAATATGTGCACACGTTGGCCAGAGGCTGTTCGTCTAAAGAGCATAACTACTGCTGATATTGCAGATGCTCTTTGGTTAATATTTTCTCGTCTGGGATTTCCAGCAGAAATATTATCGGACCATGGTAGCCAACTTATATCGGATACCATGTCTCAAGTGAGGTCGACTCTAAAGATAGAGAGATCTCTGAGTAGTATTTATCATCCTATGTCCAATGGGATGGTGGAACGTCTGAATAGAACTCTGAAAAACCTACTAGGTAAGATAACTGAGGATCATCCTCAGGATTGGGACAGGGTTTTACCCGCGGCTCTCTTTGCATATAGAGAGGTCGCCTACGAACATACAGGATTTTCTCCTTTTGAACTTGTCATCGGCGCGAAACCGCGAGGTCCTATGTCCTTACTTCATGATCTCATAACTGCTGATAATATTGTCGATGACACAAAATCCTCTTACGAATATGTCATTGCACTTAGACATAAGATTATCGAAGCATGCAAATTGGCAACTGCTTCTTCTGAATTTGCGAAACAGAAGGCAAGGCAATTTGCCAATAAGACCAGACGCTTGCGACAACTCTGCCCAGGTGACAAAGTATTGGTCCTACTACCTTGTAGAGAAAACAGACTTCTTATTTCTTGGAAAGGTCCGTACGATATAATATCAAAAGTTTCCGATGTTGACTATATCGTCGATATTGACGGGAAGCATAAAACCTTCCACATCAACATGCTCACGGAATTCCATGAACGTCCGGATTATTTACAACCTGTTTTCCAGGCAACGGACGATTTTCCAGTCCGACACGGACATTACTCATCACTGTCAGTAATACAGGATGAGGAAACGAGTTTCTCGGATGTAAATCTACCTTTCCCAATGATTCCGCTTCACTCTAATGAATCATGGAAAGATGTTGCGATTTCTCCCGAATTATCTCCAGGAGAGCAGAAACAAGTCTCTACTATCTTAGAACAATTTCAGGATGTCCTTACTGACATTCCTGGTCAAACTGATGTCATTCAACATGACATTATTCTTACTGACCATAATCCTATAAGAGTCAGACCGTATCCTATCCCGATACATTTTCAAGCACAGGTAGAGAAAGAGTTGGATGAGATGATAGAGTTAAAAATAATTGAACCATCAACATCAGCATATTCTTCACCGATGGTTATCGTGCGAAAAAAGACAACAACATACGTCTTTGCGTTGATTATCGCAAATTGAACCATGTGACTAAATTTGATGCTGAACCTATGCCTTTACTAGAAGAGCTACTTACGAGACTATCGAATTCCCATTTCTTTACTAAACTTGATTTGTCTAAGGGATATTGGCAAGTTCCATTATCCGAACACGCCAAACCGTTTACTGCTTTTTCGACGCCTAGGGGTCTATTCCAATGGAATTTTATGCCTTTCGGCCTTATGAACGCCACTGCAACATTCGTACGCATGATGCGTCGAATCCTATCTCATCGCTCAGATGTCATTGCATATCTTGATGACATCTGTCTTTTCAGTGATACTTGGAACGATCACTATAATGGGATAAATGAACTATTGTCTATCTTACGCGAGCATAACCTGACAGCGAAACCATCTAAAGCTTGTATTGGTTTTAGCGAAATATCTTTCTTAGGTCACCGCGTTGGTCATGGGTTCCTAAAAACAGAGGACCATAATACAAGTAAGATACTTAACATTTCTATTCCTAAGACTAAAAAGCAAGTGCGAAGTTTTTTAGGTCTAATACAATTTTATGGACGATTCATTCCGAATCTGTCCTCCATTATGTCACCTCTTTCTTCCTTGCTAAAGAAAGGGTCTCCTAATGTAGTCCATTGGACTCAAGAATGTCAATCCTCGTTGGATAAGGTTAAAACTATGTTTTCTACTTCACCTATCCTAGTATTGCCTTCTAAGGATAAGACATTTATTCTTCGTAGTGACGCTTCATCCACAGGGATTGGAGCAGCACTAATGCAAGAGTACTCTGGAACTCTGCATCCTTTGATGTATATTTCTCGAAAATTAAATGCCGCAGAGAAGAATTACTAATTCCTAGACCGTGAATTATTGGCTATGGTTTGGTCAAACCTTAAACTGCAAAGATTTCTTCTTGGCGCTCATTTCATTGTGGAAACTGACCAGAAAGCTCTTACGGCTATTCAGAGTAAAAATCTGAAGAGCGCGAGATCAACGCGATACGCGATTGGTCTGCAGCCGTTTCATTTTTCGGTGCGAGCTATCCGTGGGTCAGAAAATGTGATGGCAGATATTTTGTCTAGATGCCCACATGATTCATAACTGTTAAATTATATGCCTAACTTTGCTACAGTTGTTCCTATGTTGAAATGTGTACACATATGTAATATATCATATATTGATTGTAACACTACTTAGCGGTTCATTGATGTTTATTCACCGCTGATCTTTCAATGTTTTTTCGTCTTTGATGTTCATGATGTTAAGGTATCTAAGATGAAATTTATGTATAAACTGATGTAGAAAGTGTGGCATTGCCAGTATTGTAGTATGCGTTGGTGACACCTCTCTGGAAATATTTATACTTAGAGAAATACTTTCTCTAAGTTCATGAAATATATTCTCAATGCTTATCATCTGCGCATTGTTATTGGTGCGTTGTGAGCCTATTGTATGTTGCTCCTAGATGTATTTCCAAAAAAAAAAAAAAAGTACCATTTTTTTTCCCGAGGGGTGTGGTAATCTGTTGCGTGCATATTTTGACGCACATATTACAAAAATACGATATGGCTATTTAATATGGAAAATATATATTTGCATTCATTTGTGTATGAAAATGCTTCCTCTGGTAAAGCTGGATAATTCATGATTGATTTACACTTTTGATTATATGAGTGATCTTTCTTGATATTGACTCGGCGCATGGATATTGTATTCATGTCCGTTCTTATTTGTTCGGGCCAGAAAATAGATTAATTTTGCTTGTTATATTTATGGCCTGAATTCATGTGTACTGTAACGAGATGGTATGATAGTGGTTGTTGTCTTGATGACAGTTGATGGTAGTTCAATAAAGAATAATGAACTTCACGATATACCCCAGTCTCAGAAATGAGTACTGGTGAATAATAGCACAAATGATAGTCAGACAGTAAAGACCCCTGGTCCGGTGGTAATAAGAAGATCAAGAGCCTAGAGTGTCTTCTCGTAATAACTATCTTATGCTTTAAATAACAATGAAATTCAAATTGAACTCAATAGTAACTTTATGAAATTAACAAAATTCAAGTTACAATTAAAATCAATTTATTTATAATGATTATCTTATCTTCTGTTCTTGAAATAGATAGAAATGCTATATGAATAGGAATTTTATATTTACACAATATCCAGAGAAATCACAGTGATATTATTTTACTTTAACTGAATTACAGTGTCTCTGCTTTTCTGACAAAAAACGTTAACCAGTCTTTTTCTTCATATGACTTGACTCTTCACATATAAATTGATCGAATGTTCATCTGTTTCTGCACTTAACTGAGTGCTCCTTAAATGATGGTTGACAATGTTGGTGAGCTCCACACGACTGTATAGACTCGGCTGATCTTCCCATGTAGTAGGGATACCAGCACAACCAGGTAGACCAGCGGTAGTGCTCCGTGTCGCTATGCAGGATAACACTTGGGTTCTCACTTCTGGCTTATGTCTATATGTACGACCGAAACCTGAAAACAACACAAAGACTGTGGCTAGCCTCTTTCCAAGAGTTCCCCTCGCAGCCTAATGTATTGTTGTTCCGTGTCATCAGTAATGCATGTGTATGAATGCGCACATGTGTTTCTGGTTACATTGTTAGTTGTACAGATGTCTACTTGCCAACAACAAATTCAAATGATATGATTACAGTACATTATATTACCTCATTCATTTACATCACATTATGTTACATAGTCCATTCTTCCATCTGCTATCTTTCCATCCAAGCAGAATTATTCTGACATATATTGCTTATGGTTATCAAAGTTTGAGAACCCCTGGCCTACTTTGTGCCCATAGAGCAGTCAAATCAATTTGGGGGTCATTGGTACCAATGGGTTGAGAACCACTGGGATATAGTCTCCCATGCTGCCATAAATCAGTAGGGGTGTCCTTGCGGCCAGGGCTTAAGAACCACTTATTTACATGGTTGCTACTTGAACATTTCTTCTATATGAGTGTGTTCCTGGTCTCAACCTTGAGAACCATTGGCTGTCAGTCAGATTATTACGTTCATAACAATGGCTACTGAACTGTTGCCCATCGTTACATAGTGCTATGTTGAAGTTATAAGCAATGATATAACCTGATAGGATAATCATAGAGCAGGATACATTCATATAAACACATTATTAAAACAGGACAAGGATAGTTCAGGATCGTTTCACAGCATGAGTGTTCAATGAAGTGACATATTTACATTATTTATGCATCAACAAAATAGGTACAGTAGCCCTACTCACCCTCTGGTCTTTTTCAGAAATACTAACAGGACTACTTCTGGCAAAGGCAGGCCAGCACAAATACTCAGTGGTGAAGGAATACGTGCCTAGCTCTCTCCTTTTGTCCTCTGCGTTCTTTCAGTTCGTGTGTTTCCCTTCACTTCCAACTACCTGCGTATTTATGCGCTTGGTCGGCCATCTTGCGTGAATCCGTGACTTTGCGCTGATTGGCTATTCCTTCAAGCAACTTCAGTCGAAAATATTTCTCGTATTTCACTTCGGGTAGGTGATCTGTGTTAGTGTCTAAACAGATACTTTAGTCGTTCTCATTACTTACAAAAGCTATTGCCTCTTGAGATATCTCGTTTTAATCGGACAACATGTGGCTTTCCTTCCATATCAATCTTTCCGAGATCCGTCTGTCCTTCCTTTTTCTATGAATTTTTAAACCGCACTTTTCATCATTTTCCGAACTGTTTGACCCACTTGGGTGATCATATCCCCATAATTATAAAAGACATTGTCTTCCTGGCTATATCCACACCTGGGTCTACTCTCCCTCTATGACTCAGTGAAGTAGAATTTCCAGCGGTCAGTCCGTTGATTTTAAATGAATTTATTACTGCGTGGTCCGAACACAGATTTCCTCCCTACCCGATTTTTATGACTAGACGATCTCCGTGTAGCAACTCTCTTTTCCTTGGTCGAGCTAATTAGCATTACACATGTTTCGCCGGTGTTTACTTTGTTTTGATTACCTAGATATCGAATCCCAATCGCATTATGCGACATAATCCCCGTTTTCTAAGCGAGAGATATCTCGAGCTTAAATTTGGGAACGATATCGTTGTAATCATGCCTATTGGCGGTTAGTTTCCTTCTGTCTATCTTGAACCTGATCAGTGGGATGCCTACAAAAGGAATATGCTCCCAACTTTTGGTTTCTTTGATAGCGATTTATCTTTTCTATTTCTCTTTTGCCCGTTCGATTGATCATCCAGGCTCTTATGGTTGGGTCCTCAACAGATGATTTACTATTTGCTCTATAGCATGATGAACTAGGGTCTGTGTTATTCATTTGAAAGTTACAGCCCTGTTTTGCATGAGATTTGATTGCAGGTTTCCCTTGCAATTTCCTGGACATTCGATTTTGGCAAAAGGATTGTTTCCTTAAATCCAGCTCCTGGTGTTCAGCATGTATTTTAGACTGTCTGGGATATTTCTTCTCCCCTCTCGTGCCAATACCGAGAATATCCATGGTCGCTGGTTTTCCAGTAGATCTGTTGTGATACCGCTTACGTTGATTCACTGGATCTACCTTGGGGCACTCTGGGCAGGAATTTACAAACCAGTTAATGTCCTCAGTAATACCTGGCCAGTAGTAATGGGTGGCTATCCTTTGTTTTGTGGCACCATTACCCAGGTGTTCACTCAAAGAAGCAATATGCCCCCATTCTATAACCTTGTTTCTATAGGTGGATGGTACAACAATCTGCCCATGGCCGTTTGGCCCTCTGCCAGCTTTCCTGTGCAAGAGTCCATGTTCCATATAGAAATCCCCTTTTCTGGGAGGGTTATGTGTTTTTTGGCAATTTGCCAAAGCAAGGCTTCAATGTACTATCTTGGGCTTGAGCCTTCTTCATCTCAGTTGAATGAATTTTTAAATGAGTGTTCCCCTCTTTATTCTGGGAGCCTGACCTGGTCCGGGTGTCTTCCGCAACCTCAGGTTTTATAGGGTTTCCCAAAAAAACATATCTACGTCCCAACATCAGGGGATAGAAGGGATCATCTAGTACTGCTGCATTTATTTCCCCTTCCACATAGCGACAACTGACTTGAATCTTCGCTATGGGCAAAGTTAGGGGTACTGCTCCTTTTAGTGGCCCTTGAATATCCACTGTTTCTGTTGTGATTTGTTCAGGGCGCACCAGAGATGCACACACGACTGCGTCATAGGACAAACCTGTGTCATACATTCCTGTGACTGGTTTGCCATTCACAGTCACTATCTCCTGTGTAGGTGGGTGATGGAGGCTATTCTGAATCACTGTCAGTTCCTTCCTATCAAAAGTCCTCACCTGTAAGCATGCAGCATAATAAGGAGGGGTTTTCCTTCTGCACTCTGCAGTATTATGGTTGCTCATTCTACAAGTCTTACACCATTTCTCTTCCTTTCTTGAAGGTTTCTTATCGTATGCCAGAGGGTTTCTTTCATGTTGCTGATGGTTTCGGTGGTTGGTCTTATGGAAGTGGTTTCGAGTGGGTTCGTCTTCGTCCTGCTCGAAGTGGTTGTGAGGCTTCTTGAGAAATTCTCCTTGTTTCCTTTTTGCTCCTTGTGTTAGAGAATGTGCCAATTGGTGACTTTCAGCATATTTGATTATGTCTTCCAACCTATCCCATCTGTTTTCTACCAGAAATTTCTTCGTTTCAGGGGTCATGGAATCTAAAAGTTGTTCTATCAGAATCATTTCCTTGAGTCCCTCGAAATCTTGCGAAAAGTTTCCCAGTGTACACCATCTCAGTAGGTAAGTTTCCAACCGAGCTGTGTATTGTTGGTACGTTTCTCCAGCCTCCTTCTTGGCAGTTCGGAATTTCTTACGATAAGCCTCTGAATTTTGCTCATAGCGAACAAGCAATGCTTGCTTCAGAGCCTCGAAGTCTTCCTGTTCCTCTTTGGGTAGTTTCAAAAACACTTCGTAAGAAATACCCCTCAATCCTTGAGAGAGCTTAACACTCCACTTTTCCTTCTCTAGGCCATATGATGAAGCAAGTCGCTCAAACCTGTCTATGTAGGCCTCAATAGAATCGTCCTTCTCTATAAAAGCATCCAAATGGAAGTTCATAGCACCCTTTTGAGGACCTTGGCTAGAGCTACTGTCAGAGTGAGGAGAACTGCTACCATTTATACTTGCAGTTGCCTGAATTTCCAGTTGTCTTAACTTCAACTCATGTTCTCTTTCAGCCTGAATCCTTCTTTCCTCTCTCTCGACCTCTAATCTCCTTTCTTCAGCTTCCATTTTCTTAGCTTCTCTTCCAGCTTCTAATTCAAGCTTCTTGGTCTCCCTTTCGGCTTCCAATTTCTTAGCTTCTCTACCAGCTTCTAATTCAAGCTTCTTGGTCTCCCTTTCGGCTTCCAATTTCTTAGCTTCAATGTCCATATACTTATCACTTTCCACAGTGACATACTGGATAAGAGCATCGCCACTTAGGCCCAAGTCCTTCCCCATTTGTATAATGGCAGACTTAACCTTTACCAGATCAGCCATTGTCTTGCTGTTGAGAGGGTGAATAGTCTTACTCAACTAATTAATTCAAGCTTAATTAAATTAAACTTAATTAATGAATATTGTCACAATCTATGTGAGAGTCTGTCTATTTGTACTCAATGGTACTTCAACAAAAAAATTATTTAGATATTATAAATTTTATATATATATATTTTTCCACTGTTGGGAAAAAAAAATAAATTCAAAAAAATAATTTTCTAAGAAAGAAGATAGCGTTTTGGCTCAGGACTATCAAGGATATCCCGCGAACGAGCCCCCAGTGTAACGAGATGGTATGATAGTGGTTGTTGTCTTGATGACAGTTGATGATAGTTCAATAAAGAATAATGAACTCCACGAAATACCCCAGTCTCAGAAATGAGTACTGGTGAATAATAGCACAAAGGATAGTCAGACAGTAAAGACCCCTGGTCCGGTGGTAATAAGAAGATCAAGAGCCTAGAGTGTCTTCTCGTAATAACTATCTTATGCTTTAAATAACAATGAAATTCAAATTGAACTCAATAGTAACTTTATGAAATTAACAAAATTCAAGTTACAATTAAAATCAATTTATTTATAATGATTATCTTATCTTCTGTTCTTGAAATAGATAGAAATGCTATATGAATAGGAATTTTATATTTACACAATATCCAGAGAAATCACAGTGATATTATTTTACTTTACTGAATTACAGTGTCTCTGCTTTTCTGACAAAAAAAACGTTAACCAGTCTTTTTCTTCATATGACTTGACTCTTCACATATAAATTGATCGAATGTTCATCTGTTTCTGCACTTAACTGAGTGCTCCTTAAATGATGGTTGACAATGTTGGTGAGCTCCACACGACTGTATAGACTCGGCTGATCTTCCCATGTAGTAGGGATACCAGCACAACCAGGTAGACCAGCGGTAGTGCTCCGTGTCGCTATGCAGGATAACACTTGGGTTCTCACTTCTGGCTTATGTCTATATGTACGACCGAAACCTGAAAACAACACAAAGACTGTGGCTAGCCTCTTTCCAAGAGTTCCCCTCGCCTAATGTATTGTTGTTCCGTGTCATCAGTAATGCATGTGTATGAATGCGCACATGTGTTTCTGGTTACATTGTTAGTTGTACAGATGCCTACTTGCCAACAACAAATTCAAATGATATGATTACAGTACATTATATTACCTCATTCATTTACATCACATTATGTTACATAGTCCATTCTTCCATCTGCTATCTTTCCATCCAAGCAGAATTATTCTGACATATATTGCTTATGGTTATCAAAGTTTGAGAACCCCTGGCCTACTTTGTGCCCATAGAGCAGTCAAATCAATTTGGGGGTCATTGGTACCAATGGGTTGAGAACCACTGGGATATAGTCTCCCATGCTGCCATAAATCAGTAGGGGTGTCCTTGCGGCCAGGGCTTAAGAACCACTTATTTACATGGTTGCTACTTGAACATTTCTTCTATATGAGTGTGTTCCTGGTCTCAACCTTGAGAACCATTGGCTGTCAGTCAGATTATTACGTTCATAACAATGGCTACTGAACTGTTGCCCATCGTTACATAGTGCTATGTTGAAGTTATAAGCAATGATATAACCTGATAGGATAATCATAGAGCAGGATACATTCATATAAACACATTATTAAAACAGGACAAGGATAGTTCAGGATCGTTTCACAGCATGAGTGTTCAATGAAGTGACATATTTACATTATTTATGCATCAACAAAATAGGTACAGTAGCCCTACTCACCCTCTGGTCTTTTTCAGAAATACTAACAGGACTACTTCTGGCAAAGGCAGGCCAGCACAAATACTCAGTGGTGAAGGAATACGTGCCGAGCTCTCTCCTTTTGTCCTCTGCGTTCTTTCAGTTCGTGTGTTTCCCTTCACTTCCAACTACCTGCGTATTTATGCGCTTGGTCGGCCATCTTGCGTGAATCCGTGACTTTGCGCTGATTGGCTATTCCTTCAAGCAACTTCAGTCGAAAATATTTCTCGTATTTCACTTCGGGTAGGTGATCTGTGTTAGTTTCTAAACAGATACTTCAGTCGTTCTCATTACTTACAAAAGCTATTGCCTCTTGAGATATCTCGTTTTAATCGGACAACATGTGGCTTTCCTTCCATATCAATCTTTCCGAGATCCGTCTGTCGTTCCTTTTTCTATGAATTTTTAAACCGCACTTTTCATCATTTTCCGAAATGTTTGACCCACTTGGGTGATCATATCTCCATAATTATAAAAGACATTGTCTTCCTGGCTATATCCACACCTGGGTCTACTCTCCCTCTATGACTCAGTGAAGTAGAATTTCCAGCGGTCAGTCCGTTGATTTTAAATGAATTTATTACTGCGTGGTCCGAACACAGATTTCCTCCCTACCCGATTTTTATGACTAGACGATCTCCGTGTAGCAACTCTCTTTTCCTTGGTCGAGCTAATTAGCATTCCACATGTTTCGCCGGTGTTTACTTTGTTTTGATTACCTAGATATCGAATCCCAATCGCATTATGCGACATGTACTACTTGTCTAGTGAAAGAAGATTCAGTCGTATATTGTATACCTTTATATGTTCAGGTCGGACTATATTCTTTCTGCCGGAATCTAGCGCAGGTTTTCGTAGTCCTTCTGGGTTGTGAAGAGTTCCGATAATGTCGCTAAGATGGCTGAGTGCTTTTTCCAGGGCTGGCACTGTTTAAGTTTTAACAGTGATTCATAGATGTTTTTCCAGGAGAGGTTTATGTCTCTGCAAGAGTCTATTTGTCAGAGATCCTCCTCATATGTGTGATTCGGACTCCAGTTATGCCAGACCCTATTTTTGATGATCTCGAGTCGATTAGACCTAGATGGAACATTGTGCTTCGTATCGCTAGGATCGTGTTTTGTATCGAAGAAGATGAAAGGCTTTCCTACAGCAGTTATGTCTACCTGAAGTAACTGGATTACTGTAGAGCTGTATGGAAAACTTTATAAAATTATTTATAGGCACATTCTAAATTAACTTTGGCTTATGTCTACCTTCCTATGAGTGAGTGAGCGACAACTCAGGAAGGCGGCCATGTTATATTTCTGTCATCATATTTTTTGATCACTGTCAAGAGAACAGATTATGTATCCTACTATCGGGCAGTGGTATCGAGATCTTGTTAGGAGGTGAAAACCCACTATCGTGGCTTATGAGTATTATACAAACATTGGACATATTTCAGCTTAAGAACTTAGCCATGAAATGAAGGTTGGGCCAATGACTTTTGTATGTTTACCGATCCTCATTGACGCGTTCAGTCAGTAGAGGATACGGCGATTAGTTACCAGAACAGTGAATGTTACTTTGGGTTGAATGATATTTCACTACTACATGAATGTATTATCCACGATTCAAATAACCAATGAATTGATGTCAACATGTCCCCATGACTGTATCCGTGCTGTCCAGTTTGCGTGCCTTCATTAAACTATTGAAATGTCAGAGGCAGTTTAAGTCGTCATTGCATTACACGAGAGTGTGTGAGAGGTATTATCAAGTGGTCTGTTACACCGAACTACTACACCATTCGCGTTACTTGACACTCCCACTCAAGGTCTACATGACAGGTACATTCGATGATGCAGAGGTAACTGAAGAAGACTTTCTTCAGTAATGATCAGTGCATGACCCAAAAATAACATCCGCATCCAGACATTCAGTAGTGGCGAAGACATCTACAAAAACAGATATTCTACAACGCAGATACTCTACAACCCTCTCAGCTCAAAAATCCCGTGCAGACTGTCTCGAGATACAGTCTTCCGGTTCCGCCAAATCAACACGCATGCGCGAATAATTGCGTGATGTGAGTTTGGCTCACAACCTGCAACGGTCTCGTAAACTGTTCTAGAAAATCTTAAATGGACGTGGGTTCATTCTTGTGATCGAGCCATCATTTAGTATTATTAGCTCAGCTCTTTTAATGTAATACAACAGTCTTTTTCCTTCTGGATCATTACTGTTGTTATCCCATGCATTGTGGTAGGCATTGAAATCTCTTACCAGTAACGTCCTGCTAGTTATTTTCGAACTTATATATATATATATATATATATATATATATATATATATATATATATATATATATATATATATATATATATATATATATATATATATATATATATATATATATATATATATATATATATATATAGATAGTGGAGCTATTATGGCGAGTAGAAACATCTTTAGTTGATTTGCTCACTATTTGTGGTGAAGGAAAGATAGATAATTGATAGTCTCCTAGAGAATGTAGATAATATATGGTAACAGTAAAAAAATTAATAACTCTCCAAGAAATTTCTCTTAATAAAAGTTTATGCTGGTGACGTGAATACGAAATCCATCACAGAAACTGTGTAACAACACTTAGAGAAAGCGATGGACAAAGAGAACGAAGAATAGACGACCTGTTCCAGGTCTGTATCTCTATCACGGCTATTCCTGAATTATCTGAGACCACTGCATGTGGATCAGGTTAGAAAATTAGTTCTGATAGACTGTGACTCTACCATGCCCCCTTCCTATTCCTGTAGTGGAGGATTAGAATGTAGTTGAAATTAAGGTATAGTGTCAAGGATTGGTAAAATGTGTTCTACTGATGAGATGGGTATTAAATAATGACAACAAAACATTTACAACTGCCAATTATGAATGGGACACTATTCTGTAGTTATATTATAGAATGATAACAAAACATGATTTTTACATTAATTATTGTTCAACAATTTGAAATAAAATAAGAACATTAATTCAAACTAGAGATCATGTGACAATAAAATCAAACTAAATATATTATAATTATTGTTTTCTCTAAATATTAAATTAGATTAGATCATCCTAGACAGGGGATAATGGATGGTAATTGTATTAATTTTAGAGAAATTATATCATAATTGCTTGTGTAGAGTTTAAATGTATAGTTAAAATACAAGTAGCCGTGAGTTGTTCTCGAGTCCCATGAGATTTATCTGCGCTTGGCTGATCCTTTCTTGATGGTTGTATTACCTGCACTATGTTTGTGTATTGCCAGAGAGTTTGGGTTAATTCTCTTTTCCTATAACCCCCTCGATCTGTTTCCACGATGTGCTATCGGGACAATGTGTTTACTTTCCTAGACAATTTTTCTCTTGTTCCCACAGACATGGTTGTAAAACACCAGCTTCTGATGTCAACAGAGACTGAATGAAATTTACTTCTGGTCACCAGTTAGAAATGTACCTATAAAACGAAATGTATATCTTGTCCCCTGCCAGTGAATAGCGCGGTAGCATAGTGGTTAGTGCACTGGCTTCCTAGCTCAGTGGTCTATGGTTCGATCCCCAGATGAGTTGGGATTTTATTAGGCCGGAAACGGCTCCTGGGTCGACCCAGCCACAATTGGGTACCAGAGCAGCTCTGGGAAGGTTAAGGCGGCCGGCGTGATGCTGACTACATCACCCCTAGTGTGCCGATAGTCAAGAAAATATGGGTCTAACACCATATTCCCAATATGCCTCAATGGGCGTGTAACGGGATCCTTTACCTTTTTTCTTTTTATCCCTGTCAGTGATTATGCCTGTCTCAGACTCAGTGGGTGTATTACCTTTATCAATGTTACCCAACATATACTGTCGGACAAAAAAAAAAAAAGAACGGCTGTCAGTCTGGCGCTATGGAAAATTGTAACTGAGAAAGCGTCGTCAGGTTCGTATTGTCAGTATATATATATAAATTTACAGTGTCAGAATGAGAGACAATTAAGACGCAGATAAAGATGTACTTTTTTTACAATGACATAGCTTAGAAGAATCAAATCCGACCAAGCGTGGCGGATGATGGTGAGAGACGTTGTGTTTCAAGGTTTTATTGATGGCGCATTTGCCGGATGTAAAACGCATGTACAAGTTCAACAAGATACGGATCAACGCCCGGCGGAGTATTGTTAGATAAAAAGATTTATGTTTATATATAAAATTATGTGCTAATGCGTACGTTTGTTTTAAAAATTATACTTGTTTAAGATAAGAGCCAGAAAACAATTTAAAATTATTAAAATATAAATAGTTTTAGTAAAGGATAAAAATAGTTCAAGCTTCGAATTATAAATTAATGTTAACTCCTGGAAAAAAAAAAGGTTTGCGTTAAATACGCTTCCTAAATATACATTCTTGGTTTTTGTAAAGATTGTCTCCCGTCACCACAAAAATACCGTAATAATTTCCCCTGCAAAAAGAAACGTGTTCACACATTCAGTACATAAACAACACTAAAGTTATTTCCATTCCAGATACGGTAGCAGCTGTGCGAGGTGTTAGAGACTTCATTATACTTTGTCCAGCTTATGACTGGGTGACCAGGTCTATTCATTCCTCTGTGCCTTTGCCTTCGTAAATTTGCGTTGCAATCATTTCCAACAAACCAGGTAGATTAACAAACACATACAACTTGTTTGAATAATATATCCCCTCCACCCCCCCCCCCCCCCCCCCCCCCCCTAGAATAAAAGATGCGTAGGACTGAGTGATACACACCGAGAGACCACTATAGTGGTAATTGGTATAGTAAATAAACTAACTCCGAAAATAAACTTTGCGTATTCAAAATGTTCGGATATAAGACTGGCGTGTTAAAGACTCTGTACCTCCACTTCCATCACACAGACAGAGAGGAGAAGCCAGCGAGATAGGAGTCAAGAGAGATTTCTAGTATATGGTGTGATTAATAACTACGCCCAGGCAGGTCCCAAGCCCGGCTGAAAAAGGAGGAGGGCGGATGCATGGAGGCCGTTAGGATGCAGCCCCTCCATCATGCACAGGCACAGCAGGCCAATCACCTGTTTGTCTTATAAACATACGCGACACATAAGAGAGAAAACCGGACTTATTCTAAAGGCAACGAACTGGAACGGACTACGGACTACGACATACGGAACATGGAACACAAGAAGTATGAGAGGGGAGGAAGAGGAGCTGGTAGAAGTGATGAGGAAAGCCAAACTATAAATCCTGGCTTTAACAGAAACAAAGAAAAAAGGACAAGGAGTTATGGATCTCGATGGCGACACGCTGCTCTATAGTGGCGTCCCCACATCTGAAAGAGCTAAATTGGGCGTGGGTTGTATTGTGGCCAAAAACTAAAGGGATAATATCAAGGGAAGGAACTTTGTCTCGGAACGCATTATGGACCTAAAACTGAAAGAAGGAGAAACCAGAGTCAACCTTGTCATCGTGTATGGGCCAAATGAAGATGAGCGTGCAGAGGTTAAGGAGGAGTTCCTTCAAACGACAGTGGATGACTGCCTAGATGAAATTATCATGCTCGGAGATTTCAGTGCCAGAGCTGGAAATGACCATGCTAGATGGGGTAGAGTTATCGGAAGATATGGAGAAGATACTCTTAATGTCAATGGAAAGCGACTCCTTAGATTCTGGACTGAGCAGAATCTGATCATTACAAACACAAAGTTCCATTTTAGCGCATACATGTATACACCAGGTGTGAAACAACAAAAAATGAGAAGTCAGTGATCGACTATGCCATAGTTAGGAAGAGCTCATTCAAGTATGTCGGGGATGTTAGAGTGTGGAGGTGGCCAGAGATTGGAAGTGACCACTACTTGTTAACAATTAAAAGAACAACTGACAGCGTTACTCGGCCTAGGAACTGTCAAACACCACGCAAGAAGCTAAGTAAACGACCAGGGGAAACGAGCATTAAGACCTACAAGCTGAGAGAGCCAGAAGTGAAGACCAGATTTAAGTGGCTTATTGCTATAGCAGTGATAAACACTTAATAACAACCGGATGACCTGGAAACACTTTGTCTGAAATTCAAGGACATCATAAAGACAGCTGCAGCAGAATCATGTGGTGAAGTTCGTCTTGGGAACCAGATAAAGAAGACACCTTGGTGGACTGATGAGGTTAACGAGACAATAAGAGAGAAGAAAAGGTATGGAAACAATACTTAGGAGCTACAAACACAACAGGAAAAACAGAGAAATATAAAGACTATATGATACTCAGAGCAGAAGCAAAGAACAAGGTGCTTGCAGCAAAACAGAAGTGCTGGGAAGAATGTGAAGAAAAGCTAGAAAACGATGTGCAAGAAAACAATAAATTGTTCTATAAGACCCTAAAGAATGTGAGGAAGGAAAAACATTGCCCTCTTAAATTTTTAAAGGACAAACAATGCTAATTGCTTACTGCCCCAAAAGAAGTAATGGAAAGAATATTTGTCAGAACTCCTAGATGGTGAGCAAGGTCAAGCATCAGAAATGATAACCACTGGCACAGAGGAGGAAACCATTGGTGATGAACATGACATAAAGATGGAAGAACTGAAGACAGCACTGGAGAAAATCAAGATGTGCAAAGTAGCAGGTCATGATGGCTTAAGGCCAGAAATGGCTAAGTATATGACAGCAGCAGGCGACCTATTACTCCAAAATGTCTTACAGGCAGCTTGGTTCAACAAGACCATACCAAAGGATTGGTATATTGACATAATAACACCGATTTTCAAAAAGGGTGACAACCGACAATGTGGAAACCATAGAGGCATATCCCTTCTCAGTGTCCCGGGTAAAATCTACTCTATAATCCTGTAGCAGAGACTCAGACGCCTAGCTGAGCCACAAATGGATGAGGTCCAGTGTGGCTTCCGAGGAAATCGAAGTACTCAAGACCTAATCTTCACACTCAGACAGTTGAACGAAAAAGCTACCGAGTATAAGAGTGAGATCTATCTTTGCTTCTTAGATCTGGAACAGGCACTTGACAAGGTACCCTGGAACAAACTCTGTGACTGTTTGGCAAGAAAGAACATCCCATCACCTCTGATTCATGCTATACAGAGCTTCTACAAGTCTTGCAGAAATTATGTGAGGACGGCAAACCATAAGTCACAAGAATTCAGAACCACCAAAATCAGAATCAATACTTCAATCCAACCTGCATGTCTAGAAGGAAGAGCTGGAGAAGAGAGGGAATATCATAAGCAGCTCGAAAACAAAAACAATGGTGATATCACGAGAAGAAAGAAGACATCAGAATACGCTGGGAGAAATGTTCTAGAACAGGTCGACCACTTGAAATACCTTAGAGCTGTCATAGACCGGAAGGGATGCATCAAAAAAGAGTTGGCGACCCAAAGAGCAGCACCTGGGAGACTTTTTCAAGCCATAAATCGAGGATTCCTCAGCCAAAAAGAAGTTGGTAAGAAGACGAAGATGGCTGTATACCGCTCCACCTATGTCCCAGTCTTGACGTTTGGATGTGAGTCATGGGCAATGACTACAACCCACAAAAGCCAGATCCAAACCTCAGAAATGAGGTATCTGAGGAAGGAGGTTGTAGTAACAAGAAGAGAGATGGTCCACAACCAGACGATACGTCAAGGCCTAAAACCAAACCCCTGCAGACCAAAGTAGAACAGTCCCAACTGAAATGGTTTGGCCATGTTTGCTGAATGGGAGAAGATCGACTACCACGGTAAGCATGGGAAACTAAGAGCCAGGGATCCAGACCTCCAGGACGACCCAAAGTCCGCTGGTAGGACAACATTAGACAATGTTTGAAGCACCGAGGACTAGAATGGAACCAAGCAAGGAGATAGACAGCTGATAGAATAGGTATGGCGCTCTCTGTTACAAACCTCTACACCTCACGGTAGAAGAGGAACGACTAAGTAAGTGTGTATTTCACAACTTTTAATGGTGGCGGCACTATGTGCCTGTGAGGAGCTAGTCAACTGTCACTGACAACTATCTAATGCATTATGGAGATGCAAATCCATACAGAGCTAAATATTTTTATAAATAATTACTGCCTGCGACATCAACCTAGTCCATAACTTAATTGTTGTAATATGACACAAGAAACATTGTAAACTAAAATATTATTATTATTAATTTTTTTTTAAACATTCGTGAGATGTTTGTCATACTAGTCCATGTTAACTGATAATTGTGACCCATTTTTATTTAAATTTAAATTTTGCCTTGTTTTCACGAGGCACGCCATGTTCAACCTAAACACAAAGACCGACGGTTATATTACGGCACAAGTCCAAGTATAAAAGACCGTGTGGTCCAGTAATATCTAGGAACGTGTCTTAAAGAACGTCTCTCATGTCATATTAAGTAACATCTTGTTTTTTTTTCTCTTCATCATCATCATCCGTCAAGTCATGAAGGAGCATTGACCTTTAAAAAAATGTGTCATGTTCTCCGGTCTTGTACTAACCTCTCAAGATCTTTCCATCTCTACTTTATCGCTTTTACTTATGTTTCCAGTTCTCTTCTCCTTGTAGTTTCCGGTCTCCTTTTATCTCTCTTACTGTGTGATTCCAGAACAAGGATTGCCTTTGGGAAGGTTAAGGCGGCCGGCGTGATGCTAACCACATCACCCCTAGTGTGCCGATGGTCAAGAAAATATGGGCCTAACACCATATTCCCAATATGCCTCAATGGGCGTGTAACGGGATCCTTTACCTTTTATTTTATCCCTGTCTCAGAGTCAGTGGGTGTATTACTTTTATCAATGTTACCCAACATATACTGTCGGACAAAAAAAGAGAACTGCTGTCAGTCTGGCGCTATGGAAAATTGTCACTGAGAAAGCGTCCTCAGGTTCGTATTGTCAGAGTATACGTGTGTATATATATATATAAATGTACAGTGTCAGAATGAGAGACAATTAAGACGCAGATAAAGATGTACTTTTTTTACAATGACATAGCTTGGAAGAATCAAATCCGACCAGGCGTGGCGGGTGATGGTGAGAGACGGTGTGTTTCAAGGTTTTATTGATGGCAGATTTGAAAGATGTAAAACGCATGTACAAGTTCAACAAGCTAGGTACCAACGGATCGTACGGATTTGTTACATAAAAAGATTTATGTCGATATATAAAAGTATGTGCTAAAGCCAACGTTTGTTTTAGAAATTATATTTGTTTAAGATAAGAGCCAGAATAAAATTTAAAATTATTAAAATATAAATAGTTTAAGTAAGCATAAAAATAGTACGAGCTTTGCATTATAAATTAATTAATATCAAATACTGGAAAAAAAAGGGTTGCAATAAATATGTGCCCTAAATATACATTCCTTCTTTCTGGGGAAGTTCTCTCCTGTTACCACAAAAATACCGCAATAATTTCCCCTGCAAAAAGAAACGTGCTCACACATTCAGTACATAAACAACACATTAATGAATCCTGTTGATAGTATAACAAGGATTGCCTTGTGATACTATCAACAGGATTCATTAATGTGTGCCCTAACCATCGCCAACTTCTTCTCATTTTTTTCTCTTAACCCATCTACATTTCTCATCTTTATCTTCAGTTTGAGGCTGTGGCTGGTGGTGGGAGACAACAAACATTCCCACGTTTCTGGTCTATAGTTCATTTGTAAAAGTGTCTCCATATCAATGTTATTTTTTAATTTATTTCTTTTTCTGTTTCCTTATCTTTCAGTTTTGCAGCAGCTTCTTATATTATTGACGCATACAGCAATTGTGTGTGTGTGTATTTCTTCTTCATTCATGTAGACACTGTAGTATAGTCTAAATCTAATATTGCTACATTGTCTTAAATAATTAAACAAAGAAATTACACACAATTTAATTAAACTGTCGAGACATCACTAGATTACACATGTAATGTACCTATCAAGATGTGGAAGCACATATATATCTTGTCAACTATACAGACAACGTTGGAGCAACATACATTGACATACAAAATACAAAAGCAAGAGAAATTTCAATAATATTTAGTCATCAACAGAAATCGAGTCCAATATAAAACTATCAAGCCTGTCTTACTGTATGTCTATAAAACATGGACAGCAACAAATAGGACAGCCAGAAATATGAAGACTTTCATGAAAGGCTGCTTGCCAAGAACAGAAGAATTGAAATGATGTGACAAGATGACTATGTGGAATTGATGATAAATAACAGACGGACACGTCTGGAACGTGAGATGGTGTTGGGTAGGATAGACCATAACAAAATTAGTCGATATCAATACAAGGTAGTCATTGTTCTGAAATAACAAGGATCGATGAAGTAGAATGAGACCACCAAGACACATAAAGAGAAGAGAAATGGCGATAGACATGAAAGGATATATTAGACATGGACATAAATTGACTTGATGGCACGTGACAGTAACACGTGACATGTTTTTATTGAGGACCTGTACTCCACAGAGAGCTGAAAGGTACTGATGATGATGATGACGTCATGCTGGCTGGTTTTCTGGGAATACGAGAGTAACAGGCCGGAGAAACGTTGATCCTAATGTGATAGGGTGGGCGAGATGATGATGATGTACTGGCTGGTTTTCTGGGAATACGTAGTAAACGGCCGGAGAAACGTTGATCCTAATAATGACACTCACAAGACATTTATGGTCAGTGTATTTGACAAAGTTCAATTTTGGCGGCATTGTTCTTTTTTGTTTCATTTATTTTGTTGTTGAAATAAATATTTAATAGTCTCTTTCATAGGTCATCTCAAAGTATAAATATTTATTAGTGTCATTCATAAGTCTTCTCAAAATATAAATATGTTTTAGTGTCTTTCATAAGTCTTCTCAAAATATAAATATTTAATAGTCTCTTTCATAGGTCTTCTCAAAATATAAATATTTATTAGTGTCTTTCATAAGTCTTCTCAAAATATAAATATTTATTAGTGTCTTTCATAAGTCTTCTCAAAATATAAATATTTATTAGTGTCTTTCATAAGTCTTCTCAAAAAATAAATATTTATTAGTGTCTTTCATAAGTCTTCTCAAAAAATAAATATTTATTAGTGTCTTTCATAAGTCTTCTCAAAATATAAATATTTATTAGTGTCTTTCATAAGTCTTCTCAAAATATAAATATTTATTAGTGTCTTTCATAAGTCTTCTCAAAATATAAATATTTATTAGTGTCTTTCATAAGTCTTCTCAAAACATAAATATGTATTAGTGTCTTTCATAAGTCTTCTCAAAATATAAATATGTATTAGTGTCTTTCATAAGTCTTCTCAAAATATAAATATTTAATAGTCTCTTTCATAGGTCTTCTCAAAATATAAATATTTATTAGTGTCTTTCATAAGTCTTCTCAAAATATAAATATTTATTAGTGTCTTTCATAAGTCTTCTCAAAATATAAATATTTATTAGTGTCTTTCATAAGTCTTCTCAAAATATAAATATTTATTAGTGTCTTTCATAGTCTTCTCAAAATATAAATATTTATTAGTGTCTTTCATAAGTCATCTCAAAATGTTAGTGTCCATCATAGTCATCAAAAATAAATATGTATTAGTGTCTTTCATAAGTCTCTCAAAATATAAATGTATTCTTTGTCCATTCATAAGTCATCAAAAATATAAATTCACTTCTTTCACGTGGAGTTTAATAGGCAGTGGCAAAGTAACTAAACAATGTAAGGGGTGTCCCCGAGACATCTTTACATGACTAACCTACTACTTCTATAATTTACTCATTCAAGTCAACATTTAGTTGTATCTGGTAGAATATATTTGTAATCTGTATAAAGAATGAAACTGAATAAAACTTCATTTCATGGTCAGTCTAAACAGTGGCGTAACTACAATGTAAAAACATAAATATTTATTAGAGCACATTTTCATCTCACATAAACATCATGTCTTTCATAAGTCATCTCAAAACATAAATATTTATTATCATAAGTCATCATAATATAAACATATCATCATAAACATCATCATCATGAGTGTCTTTCATAAGTCATCAAAATCAAAAATAAATATTTATTAGTGTCTTTCATAAGTCAAACTCATCAAAATGTTAAACATCATCAAAAACATCCATGAGATCATAAAATACATCATCATAAATCATCATCATAACATCATCATCATAAAATCATCATCATAAACATCATCATCATGTTCCACATCATCATAAAACATCATCATAAACATCATATAAACATCATAAACATCAAAATCATCATCATAAATATCATCATAAATATCTTCATAATTATCATCATAAACATCATCATAAACATCATCATAATTATCATCATAAACATCCTCATAAACATCATCATCATAAACATCATCATCATAAACATCATCATCATAAACATCATCATAAACATCATCATAACATCATCATAAACATCATCATAAACATCATCATAAACATCATCATCATAAACATCATCATTGTAAACATTATCATAAACATCATCATCATAAAAATCATCATCATAAACATCATCATAAACATCATGATAAACATCATCATAAACGTCATCATCATAAACATCATCATAAACGTCATCGTAAACATCATCTTCATAACATCATCATAAACATCATCATAAACATCATTATAAACATCATCATCAAAATCATCATCATACATATCATCATAATCATCATCATAAACATCATCATAAACATCATCATCATAAACATCATCATAAACATCATCATCATAAACATCATCATCAGTAACTTTCAGTTCCCCAAGGAGTATAGGCTACCAACACATGTGTACCAGGTCCTACTCAAGATCTCTCTATGTCTTCTTTATCCCAGTTAATTCTTTCAGCAGAAACTATCACGTGATATGACGTTCAACGACAGTATACATAAATTAAAAAGGTATATACATATATAGATGAGGTTGTCGTTCGACCATTGCTTTTCTGGGTCCACTCGGTGCTCCCTCCCCCCCCCCTCTCGATTTATTCGGGCCGTAGTTACGCCTCTGAGTCTAGATTCAGAGATACACGCAGTGCCTGTGAAGTCTTCTTTCTTTATACATCACTATAGCCTAGTATATAGTAACGGCTATGAAAATATGACCAATGGGAGTAAATCCTTCTTTATACATGACGATCTAGTAATATGCAGTAACAGCAATGAAAATATAACCAATGGAAGTAAGTCCAGACATTTTGACTTTGTGCTACTTGATAGTCCTGGCCTAGTAAGCTCTGTCAAGAGCTCCCCATATCGTCATTGGATTCTTGTTACTAATCTGTCTAATGATGATATCCCAAAACCTGCCTTGGAAATAGCACCATCAACCTTTAATGCAAAAATAACTACAGATAATCCAGATGGTTACTCATGTCAACCCACGAATCTCAGATATGAAACCACACAACCCACCTACACATCACCCCGCACAAACATCCGTTGAAGACCTCCATCAAGAAGATCATCAAGGGTACCAGCAACGCCGTCGTGCACGACCTCAGCCATAGCAACCATCGACACACGCCTCACAACACACATCACATCATCATTGGGGACTCACTGCTAAAAGGTATTCACAGTGACAGAATGTCAACAACGTCAGAGGACATAGTCACAGTAATACCACTACCAGGAGCTGAAATAGTGAGAACGACCAATGAAATAAGCCATCTCAACACAAATAATTCTCAACATAAAACATCTCAGTTCTACAGTACACGTAGGGATACATGATAGCACAAATGGATACACTATTAATCAATTAAACATCTCCAGAAAATAGTGACCATGTAAAACCAAAATTCCCAAACACCTCCATATCTATTTCAACAATAATTCCACCCAGCAATGGTAAATCACGCAAACTGTAGATATAAAATACAAGGTGTAATATCATTTCTGCCCTAAACATCATATTTCGTTAATTAACAAAACACTTTTTTTATCATTGGCAGGTGCGCCAAAAAAGATGCTTTACATAGATCACGTCCACTCTTCTGAGCTAGCGACTAGCTACCTAACCAAAAATGTAAAGTTCCCGCAGACGAAATAGCAGAAACAAACATATTAATCCACCAATGACACAAAATACATTTTACACTCAGTGAATAGACGCATAATCCCTTATAACAAATCATCATCATCCATAGCTGAAACTCATTTATCTGACAAAGCTACACCTAATCCCGTCCCCCAAGCTAATCTGCCTGAAGAAATGTCTCCCCTACTACCCACACTTCAGACATCCCCGCCACAACCTGCTTGCCAGACACAACTAGACGGACGGAACGACTGGGCTACAAGTAATACCCATTCCTTCTCTGAATCAAATAACCGCAACACAGGAAATACAGCTAGAGCAGCGGTGGCCAAACTACGGCCCGCGGGCCAGATCCGGCCCGCCAACCAGTTTTTGACTGGCCCGCCAACCTGTTTTGGCTGGCCTCTTATTGTTGATTGAAGCCACACTCTTCACAATGAAATAACACACAAATGTATGTTTGAAATAAATAATTACATGTCATATTACAAATTACAAAACAAATTAGAACAACAGATTCATTATTATATGTTTTTTTACAGTAATTTCAGTCCGAAGACTGGTATACATGTCTTGGCAGATGTGCAGTACAGTAGTTTGCCGTTGCTTTCTGTGCATGGTTCATTATATATGTAAAACTAAATCTCAGAACGTTATTTTTTAAGGATTTTATAGGTCTGGCCCTCTGGGGTTACCCTTTACCATAATCTGGCCTCCGGCCAACCTTAGCTTGGCCACCACTGAGCTAGAGAATGGGACTATCTTCACCCGGTCTCTACCAACCCAGAACGTCATTCTCACAGTTCATCCGTTTTACATCAACTTAGGCAGCAAAGCCCAGAAATACTGATGCGGACGCTTCACATGTCTGTATACAGCTTTTCAGTACACATTTCGGGAGCCACGCTGGTGAAGTGGTTATCGCACTGCGTTGGCGATCGGGAGATCCCAATTTTGAGCCCTAGCGAGTATATTTGAAGGCGTGTCGTCGATCGGGACTTCGACTGGAATAATTCGATCCCTGACAAAAACATGTGATGGAGTGTCGTCGACGAGGGATTGGAATAACCTGAACGGCTCCTGAGGCGACCCACCTCTACCGGATATCTCCGATGACGGCAAGTATCTGCCTGAAGGGTGAGAGGCACCTGTCAGTGTACAGGGAGAAGGGATACTCACGTAAAAATCAGTCTCAGGTTAGACATATTAACTGGAGATTTCGCCTCGAGTGAAAACGGGCGTTAGGATAAAAATAAGAAAAAACAGAACAAAATTCAGCGCACTAACACCAAGCTGTAGTAGATCTTCTCTTTTAAAAGCTGTTTTCAAACCAACTTAGAACTTAGAGCCCGGCCCGATGCATTCTCTCTGCCAGCATCTTCGTGTTCTTAGTACTGAAGAACATTAGAAAATCCTCAAAAACCTTTTAAGCTGAATCACAGCATGAACCTTTAACTGTCACGAGATGATTAATTTTGTACACTGACTGGTTAAAATAAAAATATTCTTTGTTTCGGAAGAGACTGTATTTGAAGATAAAAGCACACTTTTTTTAATAATCCAGATACAATATACCGTATCCACGGAGTATAGAGATACATGATTATCACGAGAGTTTAATTTGTGTAGATGATAGTTGGATTTAAAAAAATGTATCAGATGATACAAAAGATACAATTGCCAGATGAGAGTTATGTTCTTATAAGACATACCCAAGTTACAGAAATGAGCAATAGTGTTTGGTTGTCATAGGTATAGTCAGACTATCAAGTTATCTGGCCCAGATGGTAATATGAAGTACCAGATACTTAGTCGTCTCCTCTCAGCAACAATTATGTCTAGGGAAATTAATAAAAGAAAACAACTTTAAACAAAACTGTAATGGGTTACTGATGAATGTATAAAAACGTGGATAATTTGTAGGTAGATCTCAACGAGACGCATAGGCCATCACTGATAAAGAGTTGTGGTATAGGATCTCCACTGGTAATGTTATTAGTGTGATGGGCAACGCCGGGTACTTATGATTTATGGGCAATGTACAAGAAGAAGATGCGCTGATGAAGGTAATCAGCTATGTCGGGCTTACACAGGTGGCCGACAGGGTGTGTGTGCGTGTGAAGCTGTCAATGGATGCGAATGCGTGTGGTTCAGGTTCAAAGTCAACAATAGTCACAGGCACACCAACACACACATGTAGAAGTCAGGAAAGGTTATGACTTCTTATCGTTCTACACTGTTTATTTATACATTACAGTCACAAGGACATCATTAAGCACATAGTTACAGGTACAGTACACCGTCATAAGTACAGTTCACAATCAATCCTGACGACTCAGGTACACTTAAAAAATCCATGGGTAGTTAATAAATAGTACATGAATCCAAGGCACAATGACTGCGCAAGTACAGCAGTTAATACTTATAAATCTCTTCAAATCCAAAAGGGGAAAAACTGCATATCACGCAGCATACAATAATCACTCTATCGTCTGACTCGATGTACCACTAGGCCTGGGTCAATACATATCATGAGAGCAAACACCTTCCCAGAAAAGACACTGTCAAAACTTCAAAATATTATCCCCGACGAAGGCCTCCAAGGCCTGAAAAATTCACCAACAATGCATATACTGCGGTGCACAAAGAATGAGCCTTCCATTCATGGCTCTATGAAAAAATCTTAGGAAATATAAATCCACTTCACCAAACTATATACTCTATAACGGGACACACTGACTATCTTTGTCAGTCCCTTCTCAAAGCTCCGTCGGCATTCGAATGTCAAGTAAAAATCTCCGCGCCCAAAATACAGTTCAGACCAAAATTTATCACCCGAGCAAAAATTCCTCTGAGACGTGAACTCAGCTCATACGAGAATGATCGAGAAAGTTCGCGACCATAATTCTTAAATAAACCTAGAACCACACACGAGAAGTAACAACCATCCGGCATGTATATATGAAAGTATTTCACTGATAAATTCCCCTTGACTAGAATTAGTATTTAACAGTTACTCAAGTCTTTGGATACAATTAATCAAGCTGTCTTCTTTTCTCTTTAAGAATAAGAATGATAGTATGCAATACACATGATGATGGAATTTACAAAAAGTAATGTGTAACACACACAACTTAAGTTTTACATACAGAGTGTCACATGACTCCTTCCTCTTGGGAGATATCACTTTATAATAAAATGTCCTTTATATTATAATGTATCTTATACCAACTTTCACTGTTGACTAGTCTTGAACTAGTAGTTCTTGAATCACTGTTCTTAAACTTGTAAGAAAGTCACTGTGACTTTACACTTGTATTGATCTTAAAAAAGACTGGTATCACCATATCTGTGTTGACTGCACCGAGATGCCAATCTGATGTAGACAGTGGCTGGCAATTCCCATGAATGTGGGTTCACATATCTGAGCTAAGGTAAACACTTGGTGATTAAATGCTTCTCTGGCTATCACAGGTACACAACAGTTTTTTGCCTATCACAGGTATACACCAGTTTTCTGTCTTGCTTACAGTATGGTATGATATGACCCTCAATTCAGAATACACACAGGGCATCAAAGGCCAGGCAGGCTGCACGCACTTCCAAATGGCAAAACGTTTATGTGGCGAGCTCAGTCTTTCTTCTATGTTCAAAATTGTCGGTGAGTGTCGGTTCATCCACTTCACTCCTTTTTTATGCATCCCTTTGTGCGATCGAGAGAACACTAACGTCATAGGTTATCTGTTCGTTTAGGTTTCTGCAAAATGTGCTGAATCAAGCCAAGGGTGTGTTTTTGTTAAAACGTCCATTACATCCTGTTCCTTTATTGTTAAACCAATTTCCTTCATCTTGGACTTGTTACAACCGGACGACTTTGAACTGTCGATCTATATACTTCTTTTACTACAGTCCTTTCTATCTTCCGCTAGGGCAAGCGATTGTGTGCAGAACTCCGTGAAAGGCATGCGTTTCTGTCTTTACCCTCAATTATCTAGCGTTATACTGCACATACTATCAAGTTGTAGGTATATAGAGGAAGCTGCGGTTCTCTAATATCTAACCTTGATGGCATTTTTATTTGCACTCCCACCGAATTTTCATCATTCCAAAGGAAAGCCAAACACATAAGAACACTTGCAGTTTCCATCATTGTTTTGCTACAAGCCTAGGAGTCCCGCAGCGTATGGCTTGCAATGCTCTCATTGGCTAAAAACAACTTTCGCGTTATCCCGTATTAGTCCGAGTTAGATTACCTAAGATATTGAGCCCATCACTTTCGCGACAGATAGCTCATGGTTTTTAAGCGAGACGAATTCTTGGAATCTGACGTGGTCTCGGCATCCGTCACAACCTCAGGCTTTACAGGGTTTCCAATAACACATAAGGAAGGGAAACCCGAGGCCTGTAAACAGTAAATTAATATGAAACAAATATAAAGGTATGTTATCAGGCACTCGTAAGAAATAAAGAAGTAGAACACTAGACAACAGAAAAACAACAGACATGAGTGGCTTACCCAGGATTTGAACCCTGGACTTTCCGTGCGACAACCCCGCCTAGCTATGCAAGTGAACCACACTATCCTCCCTGCCATCTACGCATCACCAAAAAATGATGTTTTGACGACAGGTCATTAGTGCAAACCTCTATACATAACACCTTAAGTTTTACCATGGGCAGTTCAGCCTATTAATGACGCAATCACTTCTAGCCCCTAGTGGTCTATGGTTCGATCCCCAGATGAGGTGAACAATTTTACCACTAAACCTCCTGCCATCGACCATCCCCAAATGGGTTTCCAGAGCTATGGGAAGGTTAAGGTTTTGCCGACACATCACCCCTTGTGTGCCGACGGTCAAGATAATATGGGCCTAACACCATATTCCCAATATGCCTCAATGGGCGTGTAACGGGTTCCTTTACCTTTTTTTTTTCTATACATAACACCTTAAGTTTTACCATGGGCAGTTCAGCCTATTAATGACGCAATCACTTCTGTTGTTCCCCTAGGCCTGTTGTTTTTCTGTTGTCTAGTGTTCTACTTCTTTATTTCTTACGAGTGCCTGATAACATACCTTTATATTTGTTTCATATTAATTTACTGTTTACAGGCCTCGTGGTTTCCCTTCCTTGTGTGTTATAAATGTTTATACAATACCAAACCTACCCTCTGTCCTGTTCTTACTGTTCTAAGTCTACTATCATACTGGACACAGTATTTAGGTCTTTGTCTTGTTGGACTGACCAATACTGATATATAGGGGAACAACAGAAGTGATTGCGTCATTAATAGGCTGAACTGCCCATGGTAAAACTTCCGGTGCTATGTATAGAGGTTCGCACTAATGACCTGTCGTCGACACATCATTTTTTGGTGATGCGTAGATGGCAGGGAGGATAGTGTGGTTCACTTGCATAGCTAGGCGGGGTTGTCGCACGGAAGGTCCAGGGTTCAAATCCTGGGTAAGCCACTTATGTCTGTTGTTTTTCTGTTGTCTAGTGTTCTACTTCTTTATTTCTTACGAGTGCCTGATAACATACCTTTATATTTGTTTCATATTAATTTAGGGTTTCCAATAATACATATTTACGCCCCAACATCAGGGGTTAAAGAGGATCATTTAGTACTGCTTTTATTTCCCCTTCCACATAGCGACAATTGACTTGAAGTTAAGGGTAATTCTCCCTTGAGTGTCCCTTGAATATTCACTGTTTTCGTGGTAATTTGTTATGTGCGCACTGGAGATTGTCACAAACGTTATATGCATGTACTCTTGCACCCTTCTCTTTCTCCTTCATCGTTCTATTATTTGACATATTTTATGCAACTACATTTTGTGCCCTGAGCCTCTCCCAGACTTGTTTACGTTTCGCTCTGTGAATCGTCGTATGACATGGCTAATAAGACAGGTCAGCGGATAATACGATTATCACTTAAGTCGTTTAGCCACTTTTGATACAGACGATTTCTGTTGACGCAAGGTGTTCGCGCACGATAATGGAAAGAACGCCAGATTGTCTGTCTAAGAAATTTGTCTGAGGGATTTAAGCAAACACAGGTGTCACAGCGCTATTTCGCAGTGCATCTTAGGTATTGTGGTCGTCGATAGGTCTGTCGGAAAGGCCGAGGTTAGCAGAACCGGTGGGTCATGTAGCTACCGGAAGTCGGGGGGAAAAGGCGCACAGTTGGGTAAGCAGAAACTAGCCTTCGTCCAGGAAGGACGCATATTTCCCTTTTTGCCAGCGAGATTGATGTGTAGTTCAGATTATGGACTATTAACTAAATACTTGCTATATTTCAGTCCTGGTTGATAATTACGTTGTAAATCTAGAGCAGTGAAGGGTCTACGTTGTAATTTCTACAGGCCGTAGTTTAATAAGATGACAATGATGTGAGTTTGTCATTGTCACAGTTTTGCCGCTCAAGTGAGCGATATTCATTGCAGTGTTCTTGTTATACGTCGTACATTCGTGTATGATGCTGATAGATAAGCTGCTTAGGCAAGTTTACAGTAGTTTTTCATTATTGTATGTGATGCGTTGATTGGCCGTGTGACGCCTTATGGTGTGTGTAAATAATTGAACGGAAGTACCTGTTGAAGGTGCTATTTCTTATGTCAGCCATTGTTGTGTGGTTGTACCCTTGGAAGAATGAGCCTTTATTTGTTATTATAAATCCACACTGCAGTGGTGTAACTAGTGGAGTGTTCTCCACGATAAGTGGCTCCTGTTAACAGGTGATAATACGTATTCGCTTCCTTGGGACCATCTCTGTGTAATTATTACAGATACCCTGGCAGAGGAGACAATATGGGCGGAAAGCGTCAGCCAGAAAATGAGTTCACATATGTGTTTGTGAGTTTGCATAAAGGTGCACTCGGAAGTATTATCGACATATCTGAAAGAGGTCACGCATTTAAATTTTAAAAGTGATAAATTTAAAATACTCAGGTTTAATTAAATTAAACACCTAGATCCACATAGTTCTAAAGCATACCATTGGGTTAATTTGAGAGCTGAAATAGACTTTGACTTTCATTGCCAAGCTGGTCTAAAAGTATAATCTAAGACTTGACCTGAGAAAAGGCAATATAATCTAACAAAATTGGAGTCACAAATCAGACTGAATCGCAACGTCAGATTAGCAAATCCCAGGAGCCAGATTAACACGGAACTAAGAAATTAAGTATGGCAGCTTGTGTACCCTGACAATCCCCAGAGCTATGCCAGTGGGAGTTTTACTCCTGGTAGGTTCAACCATGCTGGACTAGTCTGCGTGGGTAGGGGTCAGACAAAAGCTGGTACCCTGGTCCTCCAGGTTGGGGGTTTTAGCACAGGGCCGACACCCCTGTCTGTGTAAAAAATCACACACGTTACGGAAACAGCAATAAATAAACTGTCCTCCTTCCACACAATCTGCCTAAGGAAAATTCTCCGAATCTTTTGGCCAAACACCATCAGCAACCAAGAACTACTTATTCGGAGTAACCAGGAGGACATGCACACCATCATAGCTGGCAGACGCTGGAGTTGGGTTGGCCATGTCCTCAGAAGGGACCCTGATACCATCGCAAGAACAGCTATGCTATGGACCCCCGAGGGAAAGCGAAAGAGAGGCCGACCAAAAACAACTTGGCGGAGAACTGTGGAAGCTGAGATGCAAAGAATGAACCACAGTTGGGGCACTGTACGAAGGATGGCCGCCGACCGAGCAAAGTGGAATCAATTTGTTGCTGCCCTACAAGACGCCACCAGGCGTGATGGCCGCTGACTGCTTTGACGGTTGGCGGTTATGGATCAAAGAAGAAGAAGAAGAAGAAATTAAAAATTATAAGTGACAGATCGAAGTATTCGGCAAATTTGAAACTTAACAGTATACCCGCAATTTTAAATACAAAGACTGGAAACTTAAAGGACCAAAACAGAGTATTTGGGCAACATTGAAACGTAAAAGTAAAATCAGCGTTTTTAAATTATAAGAGTGGAGACCTAAGGAATCAGAACACAAGTCATAAGAGGAATAGTAAAATAACCCAGACAAGTGATTCGGAAGCATCTAACATAATTTGCTGTGTTCATTCTAACTGTGCCAGGAGATTGTAGATCCCATTTTGGGGAAGGTTGTGAACCTATACTTTACAAATGTGAATTTGACACGTTTTTCTTGCTAAGTGGTTATATATGAGGCTGGCTACATAAGCATATGACAATAGTATATTGATTAACTACTACAGCATGCGCTGGTGATTACTTTTTGCTAGTCGTACAGAAAACCGACAGCAGAGGTGACCCCAGACTCCGAATAGAGCAGTTATGAGTGATGATTACATCCCATGTGCATCAAGCCCATCGTATCAAGACGGTTAAAAAAAAAATCACTAAACACTGTCTACATGTTATTTTAAAAAAAAAAACTTAACCCCTATCATTTTTAGTCAATTCAGTTATTTTAGTTATGAAACCAAAATGTATGAGCAATGCTTTTCATATATATATATAAATATATATATATATATATATATATATATATATATCTATATATATATATATATATATATATATATATATATATATATATATATATATATATATATATATATATATATATATATATACATCTAGACATATGTTTGCATCTATAGTGTAAATACTTTTAAACGTATTTTGCTGGACTACACAAGCTGGGGCTTGAATGGGCTAAAGCCATTGCTTAATTCTTCACATAAGGCGACGAATCACAAAGACGTTAAAAGTGCTCTGATCTGAATCTCTTTCGGCTTCAACTTGTAACCTCCTTTCTTCAGCCTCAGTCTCCAATCTCTTAGCTTCAGCCTCCATATCCAATGCTAACTTCTTATCTTCGCTATCAGCATCCGCGTGCCGTCCCCTTTCTTCCCTCTCTGCTTTCATTTTCCTGTTTTCTCTTTCTCTTTCCATATACTTATCACATTCAGTCGTAACATATTCTATCAGAGCATCACCAGTAAAATCAAGCTCTTTTCCCATCTGCAGTGTTACTGACCTAAACTTTACCAAGTCCGCCATGATATACTAGAGGTTTGGTACTGACTGACTCAAACTATAATCGATCTAATTAATTCACGTAATTAAATTAACTAAGACTGATTTCACTATACATGGACCACACCATTATAATAGTACTCAATAGTACTCAACAAATTTCCTATCAACTGTCTCAAAAATAATAAAAATTGTCTACAATGTCACGTGGGTTTTGATCATTAAATTGCCTACATCTTCTTCCTATTCTCTCACCCGAATCCTCTTATTTTATTATTTTTCCGTACTTGTTTTTCCTGTATTTTTCGCATCACTCGGGTGCGAAAAATATTTTCTCCAGTATTTTCAAACTTTACCTTGTGTTTTTCTCATACTGGGATACGAAATTCTATTACATAGATGTCAGTCTCTGCCGGTCGAACCATAGCTGCGAATATACAGTTCTCGCCAGACATACGTCTGCAGTTTCCCCCGGTCAGAGCGCGGCCCGACCGGATTTCTGGGCCTGGGGTGTGAGAAATTCGTTTAGCTGGACATGAGCAGACTTTTGGTCTACCAGTTTCACCTGACACAAACGTAGGTGCTAAAACTGCCAACCCGCTTTCGCCCAGAGCAGACGGTTGTCTGAGATTTGAAACTGACACGCGTACATCTTGGTCAGTAGGTGGCAGGTACGACATGTTAGGTGTTAAACGTATCGTTTAAGCCGGAAAGGGGAGAGCATTTCGTTCTACGAAATAATAGTTCATCCTTTGTCTGGTTTAAAATATTAAACCTAGTTTGAAACTTTATCTTTATTCTTTCTCTATAATCGCAGTAGACAGGTGGTTCGCGAAGAGTAGAGCTGTATAAGCGAAGTTTCTTAGTTTGTTGCGACAATTTGTCGAAATTCTAGACTTCCATAAATATAAGCGTATAATTCTTAATTTGCGATATCCTGTAGTGCTGTGTTTTGAGGTAAATATATTATTATCTAGTATTTTGTGAAGTGATTAAGTGTTAAAATCGCGCATTTCATTTTTAACTAGTTTCTTTTGAACAGAGTGCTTAATTTATAGTTTGTTATATTCTCTAAGTCGACGAGTTACAGTGGAAATACATAATAAATTATATCTTAGCCTACTAAACAATAATGTAGCTATAATGAAGTTAATTTAACTGCTAAATACTCAGTAGAGAATATTTTATATCAAACTTATAAATGCTAGATGCGACATCAGTGAATAGTGACGGAATACGCAGATATTCCTGAATTCATGATGATTGATTTTATAACTTATTTCACCGGAAAATTTAAAATGATAAGTCAAGCAGTACACTTGCGGTTTAATAATGTAAGTTATAGTGAGTACACATATGTAAATTACTTGATATGTGTTCTTTCTTTTATATAGTGAAACGGTGGTACCCAACTTGCCAGCGTTTAGTAAAGAGACATACTTGTGTGAAGCATAGACAGTTCCTATCTTTAACCACGTGGGTTTTTTTTTGTTTCAAGTAACACTGATCTGACAGTGCTTATGCCATCAGAGAGAGACAGTAATAGCAATCCCACTAACGGTTTCTAAAGACTAGAAATATATATTGGGCTTTTGAGCCAGTTCATATTGCTCCACAAATTTAGATGTACATGCTGCCTGGCGGCGAGAATATTACAAGAATCACAGTAACATTCCGACAGAGATTGTGACTAGTATTGTGGTGACCAAATATAGTAACTTCCTGAAAGTAGACACCGATCTGACATTCCTTAAATTCTAGAAACCAAAGCTAATGACATTGTGCTCTGCTAACTTTCGTGCCTGGACAATATTTTATGTGACTTAATCAGACATTCGAAAAATTAGAACACCCAAGGAATCGTTCCCTGAGAGTTTAGTACGTCTTTTGGAACTGGGGATTTCTTGGTCTAGGACTGCATTTTCGGGTCTGTGTGAAGGTCCTAGAATTTATTATGTTCCCAGAGGCAGCGAGCAAAGTTGTGAGTATAACTGTGTACCCATGGCCATGGCTGAATGAATGAGTGTACGCAGATCAGAGTGTTATTTTACAGTTGTATATTGTCACCCATTTACTGTCTTAATTCTTTTTGTTTAACCTGCAGAATTTGTTACTATTTGCTAGAGTTTCTTTACTTCTTAGGCTAAATCAGATTATTCAACTCTGTGCATACATTTACGAGAAAAGAAGAAAAACTCTTAGCCTCAACCCTACGTATCTATAACTCTTTGGGCCATCATCTGTTCTCTTAACGGGGCTGTGGGCTAAACCTAGAGCTAAGATCATAACGGGGCTATCATCCTTGTAGCATTTTCTTGAATTTTATGACTATTTGTATATGTTTTTTTCCTTGATGTAATTTTTGGTGTTGTGAGAGATTTTGATATGTTAATTAAAATATCTCTCTTGAACAAAAAAACTCAGTGCGTTGGTCAGCTCGATCCCAATTATCTGTATATCATTGTTATAGTTTTCCCACGTCTGTGTGTTTACCTGTCGTCACGTGTATGTGCGTGCCCGTGAGTAGATAGAGATATATTAATATATATATATATCTGTGTTTAGACTGTCTGACGCCTTTAAAAACGGTCGTAGAAGATAGGAGAGAGAGAAGATTATCTCGATTCTCAAAGACAGCTTCTATATCACATTCTATCATCTCACGTGTGGGAAATTCTATTGTTTTTTTTTAACCAGCTCTCACGGTATCTATCACTCATTCCAACCTATTCAGATGGGACCTAACCCAAGTCTTAATACTCCTATCTAAAATCTACGACATACAAGACAGAAGAAAAGAAGACAGATGGCTCTGACATATCAATGATATTCAGCGAACGAGACCCCAGTGTCACGAGATGTTAATTTGTGTAGATGATAGTTTGATAAAAAGATGTATCAGAGGATACAAAGTATACAATTGCCAGATAAGAGTTCTGGTCTTATAAGAAATACCCCAGACTCAGAAATGAGCAATGGTGTTTGGTTGCCATAGGTATACTCAGACTATAAATTTATCTGGTCCAGATGGTAATATGAAAGACCAGATACCTAGTCGTCTATTCTCAGCAACTATCGTATGTTATGATTATGTCTAGGGAAATTAATAAAAGAAAGCAAATTCAAACAAAACTGTAATTTGTTACTCAAGTCTTTGAATACAATTAATCAATCTATTATATTTACATTACTGTCTTCTATTCTCTTTTAAAATAAGAATGATGGTATGCAATACAAATGATAATGAAATTCACAAAAAGTAATGTGTAACACACAAGTAATGTTTTACACATAGAATGTCAAAAACCCCTTCCTCTTGTGAAATATCACTTTATAACAAAAAGTCATTTATATTATAATGTCTCTTATACCAACTTTCACTGTTGCCTAGTCTTGAACTAGTAGTTGTGGAATCACTGTTCTTAAACTTGTAAGAGATTCACTGTGACTTAAGATACTGTCTTTACACTTGTATTGATCTTTACAAAGACTGGTATCATCATAATTATTTTCTAGGTGTGATCAACCATAAATTTGGAATCAGTCCTCTCTTTGAAAAACGTATTTGTGTTGACTGCACCGAGCTGTCAATCTGAAGTAGACAGTGGCTGGCAATTCCAACGCACTAGGGTTCCCAAACCTGAGCTAAGGTGTAAACTTGGTGATTGAATGCTTTTCTGGCTATCACAGGTATACAACCGTCTTCTGCCTTGCTGACAGTATAGTATGATATGACCCTCAATTCAGAATACACACAGGGCATCAAAGGCCAGGCAGGCTGAACACACTTCCAGATGGCAAACGTTTCTGTGGCGAGCTATGTCTTTCTTCTGTTTCTCAATCAAGGGAGACATTAACGAATATACAAGTATTGATGTCCTGGTAATGGAATAATTCAGGAAAAACACAGAGAACTGCATGAGCTCAAAACACATACGTCCGCTCACTTCCAAACACAAGCCGCATATCTCTTGCAGACGATCAACTCACTTCTTTTTCAAATTTGTTCACGTTTGTAATACAACCATATCGGCATGACGTCACTTCCTTTATTAATAAGTGACTCCGTATAAAATAAACAAAAAAGGAGCATTGTTGAGCTGCCTATTATACAGACATAATGGTATTCAATTTTAATCATAACACTATAAAACGAGATATATGTCTTGTCCCCTGTCAGTGATTATGCCTGTCTCAGAGTCAGTGGGTGTATTACTTTTTTCAATTTTACCCAATTTTTATATATACTGAAGCACATTAAAAACGCACCACTATTATATATACTGATGCCGAGAAGCTGGAAAAAAAGTGTGGGAATGGATTTTCCCCGTGTTTGGCATGAAGTAGAGAGCGAATGGCTGCTATAATGGAAAGTTCATGATTCAACCCACGGGTTTGTGTACAGATTACATGAAAACAATGAAAGTTACACGTGCAACACTATTCCCAACAGCTATGACCCTGAAAATGTGTACGCGTTGTGGCAGTGTACTCGGTATAAAAATGCCGTTGAGACAAACAAAACACCCAGTACATGTGCTTGAAATGCCACGACTATCTGAAAACGACCGCCAACGAGAAATTGGTATGTTGGAGACCGGAATGAGCTCGCTAGAAGGATGAATTGCCACCACAGCACTATTGTACGTCTCAATGAACGTTACGGAACCACTAACACTGCCCGGGATAGACTTCGGAGTGGCCAACCACGAGTTACAACCCCTGCGCAAGATCGTCATATTGTGCTGAGTCACCTAAGGAATTGTTCTCTCCCGGCAAGTCAAACAGCAAGAGCAATAGTGGGTAGACGTGGGCAAGTCTCTCGAATGACAGTCATACGACGACTCAGAAATACAGGCCTTACTGCAAGACGACCTTATGTTGGGCCAAACTTGACTCACAGAAATCGTCAGCAGCGACTGCAATGGGCAGAGCAACATTTCAGATGGACTAGACTGCAGTGGAATGTTGTCCTATTCACAGACGAGAGCAGATTCAACATATCCTTTGCTTATGGACGTATGCGGATTTGGCGACTGCGTGGAGAGCGCTTTGCAGATTGCTGTGTTCGTCAGCACAACCGATTTGGAGGTGGCAGTATTCACATTTGGGGAGGATTCTGTTTTCACCACCGCTTGCCTCTTCACGTCTTCCGTGGAAATGTTAATGCTGTGGCATATCGAGATGAGGTTCTGGATGCATTGGTTGCTCCTGCGTTCACAAATTATCCAGACTTGCAGCTTCTCCAGCAGGATAACGCACGTGCGCACACCGCATGTATTACGCAGCAATATCTACAGCAGCAGAACATTGTGACGATTGACTGGCCTGCCCTATCACCAGACATGTCCCCTATAGAACATCTGTGGGACGAGCTTGGACGCAGAGTCTACAGGAATGTTCTCCAGCTAATCTACAACAGCTCGAAGCTGCTCTTACACGTGAATGGGACTTGATTCCCCTGAATTTCCTTCAGAGACTTGTGCGTTCCATGCGGAGCCGCTGCCAAGCTTGTTTGCGAGCACACGGTGGACATACCAGATACTGAGGATAGTGTGAATGAATTTTTTTTATTAGTTGCATTTTTGGTTTTCTCCCTTGCCTGCACAGAATGCAATGAATTTCATAACAATCAAATGTACAAATTAATGACCAGCATGGATTCATAGGAAAATGAATAAAGATTCCAAATATGTTGTTGTCCTGATTGCTAAATCAGAGACACATCTCCAATCCAACCTTCAAGTCTGGAAGGAAGAGCTGGAGAAGAGAGGGATGGTCATAAGCAGCTCTAAAACAAAATCCATGGTGATATCACGAGAAGAAAGAAATCATCAGATTAAGTTGGGAGAACAGGTCCTGGAGCAGGTCGACCACTTTAAATATCTCGGAGCTATTATAGACCGAAAGGGAGGCATCAAAGAAGAGTTGGCCGCTCGAAAAGCAGCGGCTGGGAGACTTTTTCAGGCCATAAATCGAGGATTCCTCAGCAAGAAAGAGGTTGGTAAGAAAACGAAGATGGCTGTATACCGCTCCACCTATGTCCCAGCCTAGCCATATGGATGCGAGTCATGGGCAATGACTACAACCCATAAAAGCCAGATCCAAACCTCAGAAATGAGGTATCTGAGGAAGGTGGTTGAAGTAACAAGAAGAGACATGGTCCGCAACCAGACGATACGTCAAAGCCTAAAATCCCACCCCCTGCAGACCCAAGTAGAACAACCGGAACTAAGATGGTTTAGCCATGTCTGCAAAAATGGGAGAAGATCGGCTCCCACGACAAGCATGGGAAACTAAGAGCAAGGGGGTTCAGACCTCCAGGACGATCCAGAGTCCCCTGGGAGGATAACATTAGACAATCTTTGAAGGACCGAGGACTAGAATGGAACCAGGCCAGGAGGAAGACAGCCGATTTGATAGTCTGGCGCTCTCTCTTCCAAACCTCTACACCTCACGGTAGAAGGGGAACGACTAAGTAAGTAAGTAAATATGTAAACTTGTAAACACCTATATTTACATTTCACACTCTGTTCCTGGATTATACAGGTGGTGCGTTTTTAATGTGCTTCAGTATATATTTACAGTGTCAGATTGACAAACAATTATGACGCAGATATAAATGCACTTTTTTACAATAAAAATATAGCCTGGAAGAATCAAAACCGACCATACGTGGCGGGTGATGGTGAGAGGCGGTATACGCGTATTTCAAGACTTTATTGATGGCGTATTCGCCGGATGTAGAACGCATGTACAAGTTCAACATGGAAGGTAATCTCCTAACCGTGAAAAAGTATTATTTAACTAAAAGATATTTATAGCTTTATAAAAGTATGAGCTAAAACCTACGTTTGTTTTATAAATTATATTTGTTTAAAAGACAAGCCAGGCCACAATTTAAAATTATTAAAATATAAATATTTTAAGTAAAGCGTAAACAATGGTACTATGTTTGCATTATAAATTCACATCAGTAACTGAAAAGGTATGGTGTGCAATAAAAAATTGCCCTAAATATTTAATTCTTGTTTTTGTGCAGGTTCTTTCCCGTTACCACAAAAAAATACCGCAATAAATTCCCCTGTAAAAAGAAGCGGGCTTACACATTCACTGCATAAACAACACGGACAGTTATTTCCATCCGAGATACGGTAATAGGGGAACGAAGTGTTAAAGACTTCATTATACTACGTCCAGCTTATTATTGGGTGAGTAGTTCTATTCATTCTTCTGTATCTTTGCCTTCTTAAATTTGTATATATTTCTGACAAGATATGTGATAGATTCTACATCTTATAGTGGTGTTTCCTAATATATATATATATATATATATATATATATATATATATATATATATATATATATATATATATATATATATATATATATATATATATATATATATATATATATATATATATATTGCTGCATTACCTTCAGCTATGGACTTTCTGAACACGAATCTATTGATACATAGTGACAAATATTTATCTCGTAGAATAGTGCGGGGCTATAAACTTTACAAAAACCGAGAACAATCAGTTTTTTGTAGTTTTCTTCCTTAGATTCTCCTATTTACCTCAACCGCTATGAGTAATTCTTGATTGAAGGTTACTTCTTTCTATAGACTCGTCCTTTTTCTCTAACTCTCTGGCCACCATTCGTGGACTCCTACGGCAGACCAAGGGAGATAACCGCCATAACATTTATTTCTACTTCATGTGGTTTTGTTGGCTGATAGCTTATTCTCTCCTAGCTGGATTGAAAAGCGGGGTTAGGGGTAGGGGGTTGTGAAGCTGATCTATTCAGAAGTTGCTAGAAATATTCCGTCCATATCTTTAATTGATCTATTATAGTGATTATATTGCTCTGTTAGCTTCTCTCTACTGTTGTAGAGGTGGTTCATATTGCCTCTTTTAATCGTCATTCAGTTAGATCCCATACAGAAAGACAGCGCCAACATATTTGATATGCTTTTGTGGTAGAATTTTCTGTAGTAATCAATCTGTGTTATAAGGTAAGACTGCTAACCACATGAACAGTCTTACAAGAGCCGCTTCTTACGACATGCTTGATTGTCACAGTGATTCTGCTCTTTCTTTGTCACGGCATATACTCGCGGACATAACATGACGTCCACATTCACATCAAGTGCCATCTTCGCACAAAAGTGAGCTATAATGAATCACAGCCTTGGTCAGTCTCTGTCTCGGCGGTAGACTCTGGTTTGTTATTTCCTGTTCATATTTTGTTGTTATGTTCTGCCGTAAGTGTCGTGGTCTTCTTGTTGGCTTGTGTTAAATTTATTGTTATATTATTGATTTTTTACACCACAAAACAGTTATATCTCTCTAGATTAGACAGCTATACACTTAGACAGGCATGCAGACAGACATACAGATTGACAGACAGATAGACGAACTGAACAACAGATACTGAGACTGACAAGCATTCAGGCAGACATACCGGCAAACAGGTAGACAGACAGGCACCCAGGAAAACAGATACGAGGACAGATACGCTCTCAGTCCATACAAAGGACTATTATAATCTAATTATATTTAAGTATTTCTCTAAACTAAGTAACACTGGTAACTAATGGTGGCGGTAGGGTGTTTTCATCATCCCCTCTCTTTATTTTAATCTCTTGTGGAATATTTATTGGATAACCAAATGTTTTATGTTCTTTTTAATAAAGTCAGTGGATAAACTTTTGAGTGCCGACACATAGGCACTTATCTTGATGTAGATAGTAGTATGATGCTGACAATTCCTTTCTTTCACTCGAATGACCAGTCTGCCACAGTCCCTGGTGTAGTATAGTATAGTAGACCGCTTGGTCCAGTAAAGTTTCACTTTCTCTCTCTCTCTCAAGTAAATTCACCATGGTTCTGGCAGACATTTATTCAACGAGTTCAACTTTTCAGAAAGATCACAGAGGTATGCAACTTTTAACAGGAAGTCAGTGTCCAGAAAACACTTAGCACTGACATGGTTTTCTTCTTCAAGATAAGAATAGACTTCCCGCCTAAGTTCAAAAATGCGCGATAATACATGGAAAGCCATCGAGTGCTGCTATAAAATAAGAGAGACGTATGCTCAGCCCCCATATCGTGACACATTTTACTGAAAAATCTAGCTCTATGAGGTCGAGTTGTAATGAAGTTCACCACATTTATGACAGTTTGCAGGACTTCTTTCAAATCAACACACAAATGTTGTGAAGCCAGTGCTTCTCTATGGATAATACAATGGGTCCAAACAGCATCAGGAGCTTTGCCTCGGAAGAGTGCTTGTAGGCCACTGTAACAGCCCGACATTGATCGAGCACCATCGGTATACACACCAACACAATGAGACCAATCTATTTTATTTTCCGCCATGAAGTTGTCCACAATTTCAAATAAATCTTTTCCTGTCGGACCTGCATTTATGTCCTTACAAAAAAGAAGATCTTCCACCATTTCGTGTTTTTCATCAACAAACCACACATAACAGATTAAATGAGCATCTCTATTGCTATCTGTGGCCTCATCAAGCTGCAAAGCAAAGTCCTTCCTCCTCATTTTTTCTATAATCTGTTCAATAAGATCATCTCCTAAATCTTGAATTCGGCGGCTGATTGTACTGTCCAACAAAGGAATGGGCAAAAGCTGTTTTCCCACGGGCTCTCCAACCATAATGGACACCATATCAATAGCACATGGTAAAACGAGTTATTCTGCAATCGTATGGGGTTTCTTACATTTTGCTACCGGCTATGCTACCTTGTAGGACGCTAGAAGAACTTTACTTGAGATTGTCGCCTGCTTAGAAAATGCTGCTTTTTCTTCTTTCATTTGGCTCAGCTTTCTAGAGAAATATTCTCTTGGTTTGTTACGTCATTCTTATGAACACTTTCTAAATGGCGCTTCAATTTGCTAGGCAGCATACATTCGACAGAGTGTATTCTGACACACAAAACACCCTGTGGACGCTCTGCATCGTTCACAAGAGTGCACGGGAAACCAAAATCTAAGTAACCTTCGTTGTATTTTCTAAACTTACGTTTCCTTTCCTCATTACCACTTTCTTTGTCATCCTCAACAAGTTCTCGCTTTTTACTAAAACTTGCAAAATTAAAATATGTTTCCATGATTTATATCACACTCACAACACAATAAAAAACACTTGAAAACAGAAAATCACCGTGTTACCTACTATGGTCGCGCGAGGAGAATGTGCGGAAAGTTGATAGGCGGGTCGGGGGAGCGGGACTTCAAAAGGTGGCTAACATCAAATGTCTCCGGGGTCACGCAGGTTAACAAACATCAAAATTGAAATTGTCCACAGCTCTGTGTTTTCTTTACAGCTAAATACGAAACAAATCCACGCCCAACCGTCAGTCATGGCGCCCCAGGGCGCCGCAGCGCACAGGTTGAAAAACGCTGATGTTGACCATCAGAGCTTGGGAAGGAGTTTTTACTGGTTTCTAAAGTGTGCATAATCCCACTTTTTAAAAAAATGTGGTCGACATATAAATCACATTTTGTGTCATTCACCAAACATGATCCTTAATTTAGAGATAGGCGGATAGATGGATAGACATATATGTCTACTCGTATATATAGATAGATAGATAGACAGACAGACAGATAGACAGACAGACAGACAGACAGACGATAGATAGATAGATAGATAGATAGATAGATAGATAGATAGATAGATAGATAGATAGATAGATAGATAGATAGATAGATAGATAGATAGATAGATAGATAGATAGATAGATAGATAGATAGATAGATAGATGCTAGTTTATATTAATCAGGGGCATTTACTAAGGTAAGTTTATATGTTTAAGGGAAATAATTACGTAACACTTAAAATATAAATTTGAAAGTAGCTATTAACGTATTTTAATCTATTAATAATTTAAATTAGCTTTTTCTTCTTTTTCCGCTGCATATCCGTATGCAGATTGTGAGACATATTTCTTATTCTAAGTATTGTAATCTTTCTGGCATCTATTTTTTTAAAGAATATATTTTACAAGAGCAGGGTGAGTTTTCAATGATGTTTCGATATTTGCATGTGTAACATTTAATGTTTGATTTGTGGTGTTGGTGATATATCACGCATTGTCGTCGTACAACAAAACATGGCTGATAACTGAAACAGACTACAATAACTTTTGTAAAAGAAGAGGGTCTTTTTCATTTTTCACTGCGACTCATTCTTCTTCTTTGATCCTTAGCCGCCGACCGGCTATGGTATTCGGCCAAAAGATTCGGTGAATTTCTCTTAGGCATGTTGTGTGAAAAGAGGACAACCTCGACATTTCCCTCTCTGCAACTCTCCAGCATTCTGCACCATAGACAAGCACAGAAAGCACACAGCTCTGATATAATCCTAATTTCACTATTGTCATGGTTTGATTGAAATGTCTGTCACCGAGTGCTCTACCCTGTTTTGTTCATAATTTTTGTCTACGCCGGGTTTTGTGTCTTATAGCTCCTAATAGCGTTAGTTCTGACATTGGTCATTTCACTCTTATGTTCTTCTTCTTCTTTGATCCATAACCGCCAACCGTTAAAGCAGTCAGCGGCCATCACGCCTGGTGGCGTCTTGTAGGGCAGCAACAAATTGATTCCACCTTGCTCGGTCGGCGGCCATCCTTCGTACAGTGCCCCAACTGTGGTTCATTCTTTGCATCTCAGCTTCCACAGTTCTCCGCCAAGTTGTTCTTGGTCGGCCTCTCTTTCGCTTTCCCTCGGGGGTCCATAGCATAGCTGTTCTTGTGATGGTATCAAGGTCCCTTCTGAGGACATGGCCAACCCAACTCCAGCGTCTGCCAGCTATGATGGTGTGCATGTCCTCCTGGTTACTCCGAATAAGTAGTTCTTGATTGCTGATGGTGTTTGGCCAAAAGATTCGGAGAATTTTCCTTAGGCAGATTGTGTGGAAGGAGGACAGTTTCGACATTTCCTTCTCTGTTACTCTCCAACATTCCGCACCATAGAGAAGCACAGAAAGTACACAGCTCTCATACAGTCTTAATTTAGTGTTTGTGCTGTACTGGGAAGACTTCCAAATGTTGTTGAGAACAGCAAAGGCTGTTCTCGCTTTATTCATTCTGTTGTTAATGTCCTTGCTTGTTCCGCCGTCAGGTGTTACTATGCTTCCTAAGTAAGTAAATGTGTCTGTCAGTTCTAACTTCTGGTTCCTTACTGTTATTGGCTCAGGATTGCCCACATTTAATGTCATGACCTCTGTCTTCTTCAGATTGATGTTCAGGCCAACCTGCTGGCCATACTTATTCAGTCTATCGGTTTTGTCTTGAATGTGTTGGTGTGAATGCGCGAGTAGTGCAATGTCATCTGCATATTCCAAATCTTCCAGTGTAGAAAACGTTGTCCATCTAATTCCTCTTGGACTGCCCTCTGTTGTCTGGCGCATACTCTTATGTTGGTCAGGCTAATTACCCCCCTCCCCTTCCCCTTTTTACATGTACACAGCGGCATCTAGCTATGGGTTCTTTTATTCTACGTTTCTTGTTGAGAACGGCTATTTCCCTGTTTATTTGAGTTACAGAGAATCCGTGGACATGGGGAAAACTTGTACCCTGTTATGTGTGCCGCCCTGGTCTCGTCCAGCGAACACCGGTCGCTCGTAGAACCGCAAGCGTTACGGCAAATTACGTCCCTTTTTTGTATCTTGAGTCACCCGGGGAATATCTCCCCTGGGCCTTACGTCTGAATTTGTTTCATCTACTGCACGTGAAATTGTCACCTGCAGACTCTAGTTTGCTATTTAAGCAAGAGGTCTTTATCACTCAGTACCACTGTCTCAAGTGGGATTCTACCACTGAACAAAGTTCAGCGCAGGGCTAATAACAGTTGTTAGTGCAGGAATTCATTCTTTATTCGGTAAGCTCATTTACTTGTTTAATTCCTTCGGGTTTTAACTTTATCTAATAGAATAGAGATCGGGACCCGAAGATGCATCAATAGTGAATGCAGTAAGCGACTCATAGCTTGACAGCTTGCATCAGGACCAGCGAACCAGAGCTGGTCAAGACCGTACTCCACCTCCACGTGGTGGTCCTGGAAACAGTCTGCACCAGTGCAGTCTGGCTGAGCGAGTACGGATCGCAATGGGAAGGCAAACCCGGTCCCTAAAAAATGCCGTGCTAAAGTCGGATGTGTTGACCGAAAGGTGCAGATATCACAGCTACCGCGTAAACAGACACAACACAACCACCGTCCTTTTCAGGGCGAACGAGGAAGAAGAAAAATAAAGATCATGTTGTTGCTTTAATTCATGTTAAATATATATACATTCTTTTTTTCCTGAAGGTAAATTTTGTCGTTACCGGGATGCTCTGAATTTTATTAATTGAGCCCATATACATGACCACTAAGCCAGTTAGGAAGAGTGAGCTGGTGTAAAGTTAATTTTTACCAAGTTTTTTGTTTTTTACGTTTGTTGTACACTGTGTGTAGAATATTGATGGAGATTTTTTTTTTTTTTTTGCTATTTGATACAAATTGAGTATATGCTCAACACTATTTGGGTAACCCAGTGAGCGTCGTAACTTAACAGCGTAGGCACTCTTTACTACAGTGTTGAGACCAGGTGTGTGCGCGTGTGTATGTGTGCAGATATGTTCGGTGTGGGTCGTATTCAGCCTTGCGCGAGCAGACACGCTGGCCAAGCGAACCTGTGGCTGGATTTATCTGTGTGAACTGTTAGCCTAACTATATCAAAGAGAGCAAGTGAGGGAAGGGCTTGTTGTGATTTAGTTAGAGAGAGAGAGAGAGAGAGAGAGAGAGAGAGAGAGAGAGAGATAGAGAGAGAGAGAGAGTTGGAAGTTGTTGTGTAAGCAACGGGAGGATGGCTGTTACAGCGGTTAACGAGATTTTTGAATTTCTGTATATTTTCAGAGCCTCGGTCGGGAGCCGCGCTGGTGTAATGGCTACAACGTTGTACTGGCGACCAGGTGTTCATGGTTCAAACCCGGCCGTCGGCGTTTGAAGAAATGTTTACGACCGGAAATCAACATCAGAATGAACAAAGCAAGAACAGCCTTTTTTAGTCTAAACAACATCTGGAAGTCCTCTCAGTACAGCACAAGCACAAAATTAAGATTATATCAGAGCTGTGTGCTTTATGTGCTTCTCTATGGTGCGGAATGCTGGAGAGTTACAGAGAAGGAATGTCGAAATTGTCCTCTTTTCACACAACATGACTAAGAAAAATTCACCGAATCTTTTAGCCGAATACCATCACCAACCAAGATCTGCTTACTCGGAGCAAGCAAGAGGACATGCACACCATCATAGCTGGCAGACGCTGGAGCTGGGTTGGCCATGTCCTCAGAAGAGACCCCGATGCCATCACAAGAACATCAATTCAATAGTCCCCTGAAGGAAAACGAAAGAGAGGGCGACCAAAACAACTTGGAGGTGGACTGTGGAGGCTGAGATGCAGGGAATAAACCAGAGTTGGGGCACTGCAAGAAGGATAGTCGCCGACCGAGCAATGTGGAATCAATTTGTTGTTGCCCTACAAGACGCCACCAGGCGTGATGGTCACTGACTGCTTTGACGGTCGGCGGCTAAGGATCAAAGAAAAGAAGAAGACATTAATTCTGGTTCAACAATTTGAAACATAATACTTACTTACTTAGTCGTTCCCCTTCTACCGTGAGGTGTAGAGGTTTGGAAGAGAGAGCGCCAGACTATCCTATCGGCTGTCTTCCTCCTGGCCTGGTTCCATTCTAGTCCTCGATCCTTCAAAGATTGTCTAATGTTGTCCTCCCAGCGGACTCTGGGTCGTCCTCGGGGTCTGGATCCTTGGCTCTTTATTTCCCATGCTTGTCGTGGTATCCGATCTTCTCCCATTCTGCAGACATGGCCAAACCATCTTAATTGGGACTGTTCTACTTGGGTCTGCAGGGGGTAGGATTTAAGGCCTTGACGTATCGTCTGGTTGCGTACCATGTCTCCTCTTGTTACTTCAACCACCTTCCTCAGGTACCTCATTTCTGAGGTTTGGATCTGGCTTTTATGGGTTGTAGTCATTGCCCATGACTCGCATCCATATGTCAAGACTGGGACATAGGTGGAGCGCTATACAGCCATCTTCGTTTTCTTACCAACCTCTCTCTTGCTGAGGAATCCTCGATTTATGGCCTGAAAAAGTCTCCCGGCTGCTGCTTTTCGAGTGGCCAACTCTTCTTTGATGCCCCCCTTTCGGTCTATAATAGCTCCGAGATATTTAAAGTGGTCGACCTGCTCCAGGACCTGTTCTCCCAGCTTAATCTGATGCTTTCTTTCTTCTCGTGATATCACCATGGATTTTGTTTTAGAGCTGCTTATGACCATCCCTCTCTTCTCCAGCTCTTCCTTCCAGACTTGCAGGTTGGATTGGAGATGTGCCTCTGATTTAGCAATCAGGGCGACATCATCAGCAAATGCCAGCTCCGAAATATAGACCTGTCTCATCTTCCAGTACCCCACTGAATACTTTCTTGTTCTCTCCTTACATGCCTTGATGACATCGTCCATAAGGAGTATGAAGAGGTAAGGTGATAGGATATCACCTTGTCTTACACCAGTGGTGGTCCTGAACTCTTCCGACTTATGGTTTGCTGTCCTCACATAATTTCTGCAAGACTTGTAGAAGCTCTGTATAGCATGAATCAGAGGTGCTGGAATATTCTTACTTGCCAAACAGTCCCAAAGTTTGCTCCAGGGGACCCTGTCTGAAACATAACAACATTAATTCATACTAGTAATCATGTGACAATAAAATCAAATTAAATATATCATAATTATTTTTTTCTCTAATATTAAATTTGATTAAATCATCCTAGACAGGGGATGAAGGATGGTAATTGTACTAATTTTTGAGAAATTATATCATTCTTGCTTGTGTAGAGTTTAAATGTATAGTTGAAATACAAGTAGCTGTGAGTTGTTCTTGAGTCCCATGAGACTGTATTTGCGCTTGGCTGATCCTTTCGTGATATCTGTATTACCAGCACTATGTTTGTGTATTGCCAAGGGGTTTGGGTTGATTCTCTTTTCCTACAACCCCATCGATCTGTTTCCACGATGTGATATCGGGACAATGTGTTTGCTTTCCTAGACAATTTTTCTCTGGTTCCCACATATGTCTGTAAAACATCAGCTTCTGATGTCAACAGAGACTGAATAAAATTTATTTCCGGTCACCAGTTAGAGATTTACCTAGATGTTACGATCGTATAGTTAAATATTAAGGAGATGTTCTGCGTGGCTAAGGTAGACTCCAGGGGCAGTCACACAACACAAAATCAGCATTACTGTACTGAGCGAATCAACACCTCCTTCACAAAATTACAAACATGCAGTTTATTAGGTTTGACAAACAGCTCCATGGTAAGAGATATATAGCCATATCACGAAGTATACAGACAAGACCCTAGTATGAGAAAGACTGAGAAGATAGATTTAGATGAGAAAAGATAGTGAAAGCGGACAGCAGATGAGACTATTGGCTTTGAGGGTTAGAACCGAGATTGACTCTCCCTCGCAACTTCTGACGTATCGGATAGCTATAGACTCACCACCTCTGACTACTACTAAATGAGATAAGGTTTAGTTAAAGTGCACAGACACACTATACAGACAATTATATATATATATATATATATATATATATATATATATATATATATATATATATATATATATATATATATATATATATATATATATATAGTTTAAAGAAATAGACTGATCCAGTATACAGTTTATAGTTTTATTTACACAATGAAATAAAGTACATAGCAAAAATATATATGTCGTGCGTGGTCGCACACCTGAATGAACGACACCAAGTTAAAATGACAGATACAAAACTCGATCCTTTCACCCACTCATTCAACCTGCATCGGAAAAGAATCAAGGATTACACTCAATGAACTGGATGGGGGCTCAAATCACAAGCCACCACTTCTACCTATCGTATTCTAAATTATTAACTTTGACCACTACTGTCCAGCTGTAGACCAAATGAACTGTCTACACAACTCTGCCTTGAACTTTCCGCAGTCCTGCACTGCAGATCACAAACCTGGTCCACAACTGACTTCTTCAATAAAACCTGGTTCTTCTAACTCTTTATCACTTCTATCTCTCCACTCTAAAGCATTCAGAAAGAATTTTGACCCTTTCTCCTCCTATGAATACAGCCGGTGATGACTTGGGCTTAAGACTCAGTGACTCTCTGACGCTGCTGTCACCTTCTGAGGAGCTGATGCGTAGCTGGGGGGAAAAGTAGGTTTTCCCTATCTCTGTTCTGTTGTACAGATGGCGGGTCTGGTTCACTACCACGATATGTGATAACCGAAGGCGTTAAATAGATTCAAGGCTTTATTATGGCCTTTGCGAAGAGCACTAGGCGACACGTCTATATGATGTGCTTTTGGCGAGCTTAGAGCTCCTGATTTCTAGAACTAGTTCCCGCTGAAGAATGTGTTTCTTCCCTGCAAAAGAACGTCACGGTTCTGTCACCTTTGGCGATATCTCAAGCACTCGGCCCCTGAAATGACAAATTTGCCGTTGGTAACTGGTAAGAGCCGGTTTTAACACCCCATTTTGTGCTGTGAACTGCTGTAGACTATATAATAACAAAGCTACACAAACACATAAACATAATCTCATCTCTAACACCTATCTCCCGTAAATAAATACCTCTCCCCCTTAACTCAATACAGCTCCCCTGCGCTATTGTCGCACCAGCGATAAACAATTTTTTCACTCAAAGGTCAGTCTGCTATAAACTAGCCTTCTCCTTTAATCCCCCTCTTCAACGTAAATATCCGACTGGTAAGTAAACAACCCCGATACAAGCTTGCCGGGATTCTTTTACGTGCCGGCTGACCCGATTGCCGTCACAACATTTATACACTGAAACGAAACTCCTGTACTAAAATACTAAGCCATACTTAAATTTACAGGCTGCCTCAGGACCGTTCTATCGAATGCCAAATTTGTATACAGCATTTGCTACACCAACTCAGTAAAATTAAATACACTACTCTTTATCTAGAGTTACACACACACACACACACACACACACACACACACACACACACACACATATATATATATATATATATATATATATATATATATATATATATCTAGGAAAATGAAATCCCATCTCGGAAATTAAATACTCCTCACTCCCCTGTTAAGTACACCAATGGGATGCACACAGTAACGTACACAAAATACACTAGCGTGTTTAAACTGCAACTATTATAATAACTCTAGGTTACCTATATCGGACCTCATAATTTCAGTAGATTATAGCCTACGGACTTAACCTTATACAATTAATTTTGAAAGCGTCTTTACACTGCAAATATTATAAATCAAAGATGAGGAAATATTAATTACCACCTACATAACAAAGTAATACCCAATTAAATAAAAATAAACAATTACGCCCGAGTATCTACTCTGCCCCTATCATAATCGCATTGCTATTTTCACAGTTTAACAATTAAATATGACAGAGCTCCCACGTGTCTAAACGCTATACTCACACAGATAATATCACAAATTACCACATTAACCAAAATCGAACTAGCTTATCCTAGGAAAACATTATATGCCCTCTGACATTTATATTTTATCTCTAAGATAGTAATTGATGGCACTTTGGTTTTAATAAAAGTTAATTAACTCTCAAAAGTGAAACTACGTTATTGTGCAAAGATTATATTAAGAAACGAATTATAAGTACTACTCTAAATTAAAATATGAACATACCCAGTCGAATATCTCACTTAAGAGCAAGCGAACCTGATTTTGTTTACACGGCTGAATTTCTGGAGACCAAGAGTGACCCGCTAAAGATATCTCTGATATTAATAATTTGAATACCCACGCCAAATCCCACGCTATGCGTCATCGCTTGGAGTCGCTCTTAAACCAAGAATATTAGAGCATCTCATAAACTATTGAAATCCCCCAATGATAACGCAGGCCCTTCATGATTCATGTTAATATGAAATTAATATGAAATTAATCAGGCACTTGTTTACACGCAGGAAATAAAGAAGTTTTTTTTTTTTTTTTAGTAACCAGACAACACAGAAGAACAGGCCCTTCATGATTTACCCAGGATTTGAACACTTATTGCTATTCCGCGCGTCCAAAATTGCGTCATGTTACATCGACCGTTGTGAGCAGCCCTTAACTTTTTTTATTTCATATTCCATCATATTAATTTACTCCAGTTTATAAATGATTCATGTTATTATTGCTACTCCGCGTCCAAAATTGCGTCATGTTACATCGACCGCGTGAGCAAATTTAACTTTTATTCCATCCTAGCTCCAGTTTTACGTACATGGGTAGTGCTTTTCGCCCCACCTCCGCTTTACCTGCGTAGGTGAGGGGTTTTCGGCTTTATCCGAGCTGAAAAATCTATCCAGCCTAAAATAACTGCAACTCCTAGTAAATACAATAAAAATGACCGCGATTACTTTAACACTGAAAATACGTCCACTAGCCCACAATGACTTTAGAGAGAAGAATCTGGTGCGAGTATAAACTTAAACCTTACAGTAATCCCTCCTGAAAACTCAATTAATTACAAAGAGAAGAAGACTTAACTCAAATAGTTACAGAGAGAAGATGAAATGGGGCCTGTTGAAAATAAAATCACAGTAATTCTATCACAAGCCCCAAAGGCAAATGCAGTATTACGTATTTGTCCAGTCCGTTCCCTATCAAACGCTGGTCACTGGCAATCATTCAAACTTGTTTTAATATAGTCATTTGGACATGTTTATGAATAGGCACACATTTCCTTATTAGAATAAGCCAGAGACACCTCAACCAAGTATATTGGTGTCCTGGGGATGGAATAATTCAGGAAAACAATGAATACGGCAGGAGCTCAAAACACATACGTCCACTCACTTCCAAACACAAGCCGCATCTCTCTTGCAGACGATCAACTCACTTCTGCTTCAAATTTGTTCACTTCTGCCAGACAACCATATCGGCATGACGTCACTTCAAGTGACTCCGTATTAAATAAACAAAACAGAGCCCTGTTGAGCTGCTTATTATACCGACGTAATGGTTATGAATTGTAATCAAAACGAGATATATGTCTTGTCCCCTGTCAGTGATTATGCCTGTCTCAGAGTCAGTGGGTGTATTACTTTTATCAATTTTACCCAACATATACAGTCCGTCAAAAATTCGGACAACCAAAAACGGCTGTCAGTCTGGTGCAATAGAAAATTGTCACTGAGAAAGTTTCGTAAGTGTAGATACATTTACAGTGTCAGATTTACAGACAATTATGACGCAGATATAAATGTACTTTTTTACTATAACATAGCCTGGAAGAATCAAAACCGACCATCCGTGGCGGTTGATGGTGAGAGAAGGTATGTTTCAAGGCTTTATTGGTGGCGCATTCTCCGGATGTAAAACGCATTTACAAGTTCAACATTGTAGATCCGTACAAAAGGAACCGTTGGTATTTCAGTATTACATCAAAAGATGTATAAAGCTTTATAAAAGTATGAGCTAACGCCGACGTTTGTTTTAGAAATTATATTTGTTTAAGAGGTAAGCAAACTACAATTTAAAATTTTTAAGCTATAAATATTATAAGTAAAGCATGAACAAGGGTTTTAGTTTCGCATTATAAATTTAAATTAGTAACTGAAAACAATTGGTTTGCAATAAATACTACCCCTACATATTCATTTTTTATTTTTGTTTAGGTTCTCTCCCGTTACCACAAAATTACCGCAATAAATTCCCCTGTAAAAATAAAAGTGCTCACACATTCACTGCATAAACAACACGTAAAGTTATTTGCATACCAGATACGGTAGTAGGGGTGCGAAGTGTTGAAGACTTTATTATACTACGTCCAGCTAAGGATTGGGTGACCAGTTCTATTTATTCCTCTGTACCTTTGCCTTCTTAAATTTGTGTTGCTCTCAGTTCCGACAAACCAGGTAGACTAACAAACATATAAAACTTGTTTTAATAATATCCCCCCCCCCCCCTTTTCCCTAAAATTAAAGATCCGTAGGACTGAGTGATACAAATTAAGACACCCCTACAGTGGTAATTGGTGTAGTAAATAAACCAATCCCGAAAATAAGCTTTGCGTACCCACAATTTTCCGATATAAGACTGACGTGTTAAAGACTCTGTACCATCACTTATATCACACAGACAAAGAGGAGAAGCCAGCCAGATAGGAGACAAGAGAGATTTCTAGTATATGACGTGATTAATACCAGAAGTAATCATTACAATTAATAGTGCTAAACTTTAGATAGTGTATTCATAGTCACTGTTCGTAGGAATCTTCCTGAAAGTACTAAAACTAGGGTTTGTAGATTAACATTTAATAACAATTACAATCCTTCTATTCTACCCAAGCACTAAACTATGAATGGTTGCAGCTTTTTTGTTGTTTTATCTGTTGTTCTTTATCTTTTATGCCACGTCATAGTACTGACGACATTTGAGTTGCTTTTTGTGTGTTAGACTTAATTTCATATGATCTCCAAGTGTTTCCCAATGCAATGAAAGATCTTCTTGCCTTTTGTATCCTTATTTTGATATCACTGTCTGTCCCTCCAACTTTGTGTATATTTCTGCCAAGATATGTGTAAGATTCTACATCTTATAGTGGTGTTTCCTAAGATATATATGTCTATATCGATCGTTGGAGTTGATAACTAGGTTGATGGGAAGTTGATGTTTGCATGTGTATGAACTTATTTTAAATATCTATACTGGTCACAAAAAGTAGGGGATATTTTAAGATGGTATGTATTATTTTACAAAAGAGTGGATTTCGTATTTTAATGGTTGTACGGACATATCGAGCACGCTATTCTCCACTCTCACGTGCAATATCACGTTGACCTGGTGACTCGTGATTAGTAAGCCAATCCCAAGAACAGAGGTGGGGCCCATCCGTAAAGTTCACACATTATTCTTTTTCACAAAAATGCGTGTATCTCGGGTTTGATGAACACTACTCACCATGGACAGGTATAAAAAGACTCTGCAACAGATAAAATTTCTTTTCTTCGTCATGGAACGTTTGACAGAACAGCAGAGATGGATAGGCATAGGCATGTTGCAAACCGGAAGTCAGCAAGTGGGTGCTGCTCAGAACCTCAATGTTTCACAGTCAGTTGTCAGCAGACTGTGGAACAGGTATCAAAATTTCCGCACAGTGGCTGATCTGCCTCGGACTGGCCGCCCAAGAGTCACTACACGCCGCCAAGATCAACTTCTTGTTACTCAGGCCCTCAGAACTCCGACTCTAAATGCTACTCAACTTCAGCAACACCTTCAACGGACCACTGGGATCCGGGTCTCAACTCAGACAGTACAAAACCGTTTGCACCAAGTGCAACTGGCCTCACGCAGACCGTTTGTAGCTTTGCCCATGTCACCACAACACAGTCGAGCAAGAATGAATTGGTGCCAACGTCATCATCGGTGGACCAATCAACAGTGGGCATCAGTGATATTTTCTGATGAGTCCCGTTTCATTTTCGATTTTCATGATCGTCGAATACGTGTCTGGCGACGGCGAGGTGAACGTTACCAGCCTCCTGCAACTGTTGCACACAACCGTTATGGAGGTGGCAGTGTAATGGTGTGGGCAGGCATCTGTATGAATGACAGGACCGACCTTCACATATGCCAGGTCAATATCACAGGGCTCTAACACCGTGGCAACATCATCGAGCCTATCGTTGTGCCATTTGCTCAACGGCACGGACCAGATTTCATCTTCCAGGATGACAATGCACGTCCTCACCGTGCTCGCGTCGTCCAAGATCACCTTCAGATGCAGCATATCCGAACGTTACCGTGGCCGCCGATGTCCCCCGACCTGTCTCCTATTGGGCATTTGTGGGACCTCCTGAATAGACGCGTCCAACAACGTCCAGCCGCTCCATAGACTCTTCAGCAGTTAGCCCAGGCCCTTCAGCAGGAGTGGCAGAGAATTCCTCAAGACAACATCAGAAGGCTTATTTGCAGTATGAGACGTCGTTGCAATGCATATTTAGCGGCAAACGGGGGCCCTACACGTTTTTAGAAATATTGGAATATTTTTGTGAAAATGAAGTACCTACCCCGCCTTGGTTGCCAGTGCGACTAAAATCATGTGAGTAAAGCCATAACACTTCTTATACCTCAAATGTCTTGTTATGATACTCAAGTTTACTTGTACGAAGGAATAAATGAACTAATTTGAAATATATTGTCTTTGGATAACTTTTAAATTCAATATTCCCTACTTTTTGTGACAGGTATGTATAACGGTACCACCCGTGTGTTACCGGGGCCCGAAAGGGGAGCAAAGAATTTTAACACTGTACCCTACCGTGCAATCGCAAAAAGCGACTAAGGAGGGTTGGGCTTGGGGCTGGTTACCCCATCCCGTAAAAACACTTGTTACCAAAACAACTTCAACAAATATGGACAAGTCCAATAAAGAATGGACAGGACAGGAAGACTTGGCTTGTGTTTGTTGAAGGCCTATGCTCCTTGGGGAGCTAAAGGGTATTGGTTTATTGATATAAAGATACATCTAAGTATCTCTATATATTGCTGAATTACCTTCTGCTATGGACTTTCTGAACACGAGTCTATTGTTACATAGTGACAAATATTTATCTCGTAGAATAGTGGCGGGGTTATAAAATTTACAAAAACCGAGAACAATCAGATGTTTGTAGTTTTCTTCCTTAGATCCTCATATTTACCTCACCGCTATGAGTAATTCTTGATTGAAGGTTACTTCTTTCTATAGACTCATCCTTTTTCTCTAACTCTCTGGCCACCATTCGTGGACTCTTACGGCAAACTAAAGGAGATAATCGCCTTATCATTTGTTTCTGCTTCATGTGGTTTTGTCGGCTGATAGCTTATTCTCTCCTAGCTGGATTAAAAAGGGGGGATTGGGGTTGTAGAGCTGATTTACAGTATTCCGAAGTTGCTAGAAATAATTCGTCCACATCTTTAAGTTTTCTATTATAGTAATTATGTTGCTCTGTTAGCTTCTGTCTACTATTGTAGAGGTGCTTCAAATTGTCTCTTTTAATCTACATCCCAGTTTGACAGCGCCAAAATAGTTGATATGTTTGTGGTTGATTTTTCTGTAGCCATCAATCTGTGATATAAGGTAAGACTGCTAACCACATGAACAGTCTTACAAGAGCTTCTTCTTCTTACGACATGCTTGATTGTCACAGTGCTTCTGCTCTTTCTTTGTCACGGCATATACTCGCGGACATAACATGACGTCCACATTCACATCAAGTGCCATCTTCGCACAAAAATGTGCTGTGATAAATCACATCCTTGGTCAGTCTCTTGTCTTGGCGGTAAACTCTTGTTTGATATTTTATGTTCATATTTTGTTGCTTCTAGTTGGCTTGTATAAATCTTTATCATTAAACGTATTATTGGTTTCTCACACCACAGAACAGTTCTTAGACAAACATACACTCATACAAGTGTCATGAAATATTCTAATCCACATATATAAATTATTAGGTAAATATGAAGCCTAACAAATAAAATTAATAAAGAAAAGAGCAATGGAAAAATAACAGTGCTGTCACAAAGAATGTACTCGAAATCCCCCTTGTTTTCTGCTTCGTCTGCAAATTGTAACGCTTTCACGTTGATAGTAAAAGCTTACTGTATTATTACCCGCTTTCTTCAATGAAACGTGTGCTGCATTTCTAAGAAAAACATTGAGACGTACTGCGTAATGACCTAAATTAATCCTAACATTAATTATACTGCGTTACCAAAACGAACGAACAGATGGACAAAAGGATAAAGAGAGAGGGGAGGGCTGAAAATCAGGAACGCATGCAACACGCGTCGCGCGGTTCACAAATGCTGCCATCACGCGTGTAAGTCTACATGCACTAATTTTTTTCAGACGGACAGTGATAAAATACACTACCCTTTCCCAGAGTTAGGTTTATAAATCATAAAAAACTCTTATTAGAAAAGATAACATTAGATGGGTTTACGGTTGAAAACATAACAGTACCCAGACAGCACATCTTCGAAACAGGAGGTAGAAGAAATTGCATATTTTGAATGCAGCCACGTAGCTCCTTTAAATTTGTATTTTTGGGTTCCTTAGGGCTTGCTGACAAATAATATGTAAAACGTTACGCAAATAGTCCAGGAATTAATAAATTATACCCAAAATAAAATATTGGGGGTGCCTGACAGCATAAAATCATTTCTGCTCATAAGATTTTTTTTTAACGTGTTTGAAAAAAATTTACGTTACAGAAATAGCCTACCATGTAAACTCCAAATTGATTGGAGCACAACAAATGAAAGCCTAACCACGATTGGTCGGGCTATAAATACTATCTTGGTTGTTAGGGGAAACGGGGAAAGGTAACATTTTTTCAAACACTTGTCGAAACGGGGATCATTGGTCAGACTCGCTGATATACACACTTGGGAGCGTTAGTTCGAAACCACTTGTTTAAATAAGATTGATAAAGCATCAGTGCGTTGAAGCCAGCTTATATTTGGCTAAATAAAAGCCTGGAAGATAAGCAGATGGGAATTTGTGCCAGTTTGTGCCAGAATTCATTGCTAATCAACGTATCTGTGTTTATTCGTATGAATTGTGGTAAGCTTGAACCATTCAATATCTTTTAATGAAAATTGAATGTGAATTGTTGATTTATGCCTGTATATATATGTGTAGTTCAGTGGCCAACGTGAGGTAAAGCCTGTAATGCTCCAGCCTGAACAGAGGGTGTCGGAGAGAAGTAAAACGGCATGGAATGGCCAAACAGTACACTGACACCTGGATGATTGAATAGAAAGAAATAATGCTGGAATTGCAGAGGCGTAGTAACCATTAAGAAGGGTAATACTGGAATAAAGTATTTCAAATGAAGCTGACAGTTGGCCTAATGCTCTGAACTCAATGTTTGTGCTGTGTTGTGATCAGTGTAACAAGAGAGTTTAAGTTAGTTATGAAGTAGAAGGTACATCCTTCTTGATTTCAGGGACAGTGGTCTTGATGGTAGTGAGCAGCACCTGGTCAGAGCTTTGCTGAATCCAGAGTCGGACAGCATACTCCTTGGTCTTTTAGCTATCAGTGAGGTGTCTCCTGAGCCCAGAGGAGAATTCGAGCAGAGGAGTCCTTTCCTGCCGCCATTACGCCAGATAAGCGAATTGGCCAGCTGAGCTCAACATTATGTCCCCTCATCTTGAACTGACTTTGTAAAATTAACATTAAGAGGGGAATTTACTTGTCTTAAAATCAGGAACTGTGAACATCTCCAATACTAGTCCCTAAAGACAAACTATTGAAGTCATGATGACAAATACCAACAGAGCTTGAACAAAACAAAACCAGTATTACCTCATTTTACTACTACACAACTGACACACATAGAACATTTGTAATAATATATGTCACTACAATATTCATATTAAATACATTCTGTACCTAACTTGTAATTTAAATTGATTGTGATTCCTGGTTCCCTTGTAGTTGAATCAGGACACATATTCATTCATGCCAGTAATGAATACATATTGTTATTTGAAAAGTTACGAGTGATTTCTTTAAGATATTCTCATAGAGTGTTATATGTATGTGAGTGTCACAGTGTTGTTAAGAGTAGTGGATTAAATTAAATTGTTTATCTGTCTGTTGTTGTGACTTACACTTCATCATACACATACCCTAGACACATAACGTAGTCATCACACTATTCCAGAATAATTCTGACTGAGATATATAGATATGTGGTAGCAAGTAAGGTTATCTATAATACACTACTCTTAATAGATATAGATACCTTCACAGCTGATCTCAGTCAGTACACTAAGTTCCCTATAAATATTTATAACATCCCACTTCACCACATATATTGGGGTCTCGCTCTTGGGATTTTGAATCTTTCCCTATTAAAAATATTGGGGGTAATTCACTTCAGGGAATATAAGAATTAAAAGGTATCCTTGGGTGGGATTAAATAAGGTTGAGCTCACGGTGCCTGTGTTGTCCATTAGAGATTGAATTGTTGGTTAGACATTGTATAAATTTACATAATAGACAATGGCGGACCTGGCCAAATTTCGATCTGCTGCGGTTCAGACTGCAAAAGAGTTAGGATTAGATGGGCAAGTTATGGTTGCCTATGTCACGACGGAATGTGACAAATTTATTGAACGTGAAGAAAGAAGGTTTGAAGCCGAAAGAAAGTTAGAGGCTGACAAGGAAATTAAGAAGTTACAGTTTGAAGCTGAGGCTGAGACTAAGAGGTTGCAGATTGAGGCTGAGGCTAAGAAATTGGAAGCCGAGGAAAGAAGACAGGCTGCAGAAAGAGAAGAGAAGAAATTAGCTGCAGAAAGGGAAGAGAGGAGATTAGCTGCAGAAAGGGAAGCAGAAGATAAAAGATTACAAAGGGAACATGAGTTACGACTAAGGGAGTTTGAGTTTCAAGGCCATGCTCCTGAAAATGGTGCCAGTCCCTTTGCCTCTGATGCTACGGTTACTCAAGGAGCCTCAACCTCAGCTATGAATTTTCATTTAGATCATTTTGTTGAGAAAGACGATGATATTGAGAGCTACCTAAATAGGTATGAACTATTAGCTACCACGTATGGGTTAGAGAGAGAAAGGTGGAGCTTAAAGTTATCTCAGGGACTTCGTGGGGCAGCTTATGAAGTTTTTGCAAAAATGAGCAGAGGTGATCAGGAAAATTATGACATGCTAAAGCAGGCTCTTTTGTTAAGGTATGAAAAGAATGCAGAGTTTTACAGGAAAAAATTTAGGAATGCTAAACTACTGTCAGGTGAAACCTATCACCAGTTCTCTGCACGAATAGAGACATACTTGGAGAAATGGACTTCTCTAGGGAAAACCCAAGATCTTAAGGAAATGGTCCTTATAGAGCAACTAAGAGAGTCCATGGCTCCAGACCTGAGAAAGTTTCTCATGGAACAAGGTGCAGAGAGGCTGGGTGAGTTGCTAAATGTTGCTGAAAGGTATCAAGCAGCTCAAGCAGAGGTAACAGGTAATAAAAAGAAACAGGTGGATAACTTTAGGGCACCACAGAACTTTAATAAATTTGATCCTAAGGATCAAAATAAAGGTAAGCACCAATTTGATAGGCCACGGTATGAAAATAAAAATAAATTCCCACAATTCGATGAAAGGAAATATGATGAAAGAAAATCTTTCAACCAAGGAAAAAGGTGGTGTAAAAATTGTAAGATGAACAATCATGACACTGACCATTGTAGAAGGAAACCTCCTCATTTTGCTGCTATGACATCGGGGAAAAAAGGAAAAGAAGGGCAAACCTGAAGAATTACAGGAACCATACCACCCCCCAGTGTGTGAAGATGTCATCTGTAATGGTGTCACTATAAGATGTTTATATGATACCGGTTTAGATTACGATTCCGTTGTGAGTTCTCACCTGGTGCAGGCCGATCAATACACCACAGAAACAGTGGAGATTCAAACTGCAACCAAGGATGTAGCTACCATGACACTTCCCGTCGCCCGAATAAAAGTGAAAACGCGATATGTGGAAGGAAGCATAAAAGCAGCAGTGATAAATGAGCCAATCTACCCTCTAATATTGGGGTGTAGATATGTCTTCTTGGGGAATCCCAAGAGACCTGTGATATTGGCAACAGTGCAGACCAGATCACAGACAAAAAGGAGGAGGATAATCCCATAAATACTCACCCAGATGAGATGAGGAAGGCACAGGCTGAGGACAAAACACTCAAGCCATGTTTCAAGAAGTTGCCCAAATCTCATACACCTCCAGGCAAGGGAGAGTTTTATATGAAGAACAAATTGATATATAGGAAGGCTGGATCTGAATCCAATGGTCACGGACAGCTGGTCCTTCCCACTTCATATAGGACTAAAGTGTTGGAACTAGGGCATGCGATTCCCTTCAGTGGTCATATGGGAATCAGCGCAACAGGACAGCGAATAGCTTGTCACTATTTCTGGCCAGGAATAACTGAAGATATCAAACGATATGTAAAATCCTGTCCAGAGTGCCAACGAGTAGCACCTAAACATTGGACTGCACCAGCAACTCTGGGGGAAATGCCCATAGTGGGAACACCCTTTGAGAGAGTTGCCGTGGATCTTGTGGGACCTCTCACCCGAACCAAGAGAAGGAACAGCTACATTCTGACTCTGGTGGACACTTGTTCTATGTGGGGAGAGGCAGTAGCCCTGTCATCGATTGATTCAAAACATGTGGCAGAGGCATTGCTCACAATTTTCACAAGGTTAGGCTTTCCCAATCAAATCTTGACTGATAATGGCTCTCAGTTCAAGGGGAAACTAACTGAAGAAGTTTTCAGGATCTTCCAGGCCAAACACTTCCATTGTAGTGTGTATCATCCCCAAGGGAACGGCCAAGTGGAAAGATTTAACGGCACATGATGTCGATCCTGAGAAAGTTGGCACACGAAAAACCAGATACATGGGACCAGTACCTGCACGCCGCCCTCTTTGCTTATCGGGAGGTACCCCATAGTTCAACCGGTATGGCCCCGGCAACATTATTGTTTGGAAGGCCAATAAAAGGTCCACTTGAAGCTTTGTTAAGAACGTGGACTGATGAAAAGGCAGAGGAAAACATTACATCTTCATACCAATATGTGAATGAGCTGACCACTCGGTTGAAAACTGGCTGGAAACTTGCCAATGAAAATTTGAAACAAGCCAGGAAGAAACATGCTGCCTATTATAACAGGAAGGTGAAAGACAGAAATTTGGCTGTGGGAGAGAAAGTACTGCTTCTTTTGCCCGGGAGTCAGAATAAGTTACAAATTGGATGGCAGGGTCCATATACAGTTCTAGAGAAGGTGTCTAGAACAAATTATAAGATAGATAAGAAGGGGAAAGAAAAAATTTATCATGTGAATCTCCTGAAGAAATATTTGGAAAGAGAACATCAGGAAGAGACACACTTGTTGACCTTGTCCATCGCCATGGAGATGAAAAAGGAACCACTTTCATCATTTGAATATCCATTACACCCCTGTGAGACAGCAGCACAGGTGAAAATCAGTACACATTTAACGAAAACTCAGAAAGAGAGAGTGCAACAGGTTCTAAATAATCATGCAGAGGTGTTAACAGACCGACCAGGGCATACAAACCTATTGGAATATGATATGAAACTGATAGACCCCACACCTGTCTGTATGAAACCATATTCGATTCCGTTTGCTAAGGAGAAAGCTTTGAAGGAAGAGATAGACTATCTATTGAAGGAGGGAATTATTTCACACAGTGAATCCTCATATAGTTCCGGTGTTGTACTCTTAAGAAAGCCCTCTGGAGAACATAGACTCTGTATAGATTACAGGAGACTGAATGCTATTACAGAAGGACAGGTGGATCCATTGCCGGATACAAATCAGCTGTTTGCCAGACTAAATAAAGCTAAATATTTCTCAAAAGTGGATTTGAGTAAAGGATACTATCAGATCCCAGTAAAGCCTGAGGTTAGACCATACTTAGCTTTTAGTACCTCAGAAGGACACTATGAGTTTAATAGATTGCCATTTGGATTGAAGAATGCGCCTAGTGTCTTCTCTAGAATGATGAGAAAATTATTGGATCCTCTGAATAATCCCTGTATAACAAATTTTATGGATGATATCCTTATAGCAACAGAAACATTTGAGGAACACATTGACTCTCTGAACATGCTGTTTGATCGACTTAGGGAGGCAAATTTAACAGCCCCACCAACCAAATGTTGCGTTGGATGTAAAGAATTGGAATTTTTGGGACACACAGTTTATCAGGGAAATATGACCCCTGACCCAAAGAATTTAGAGAAACTACAGAAAGCCCCGAGACCACAACCAAGAAGGACGTGAGATCCTTTGTCTCATTATGTGGTTTCTACCAGAAGTATATCAAGAACTTTAATTCCATATGTGCACCGTTAACTGAATTGACACGTAAAGGACTTCCAGATCGCATTACATGGACACCACAATGTGAAATGACTTACCAAGAATTGAAGGAAAAGCTCACAAGTAAACCCATTTTGAAATTACCTGACTTAAGTCAAGAATTCATAGTAAGGACGGATGCAAGTAATATTGGGTTAGGTGCAACTCTACTACAGAAATCAGATGCATTGGATGGGGAATTAAGCCCAGTGGCATATGCTAGCAGAAAGTTGAATAAAGCTGAAATCAACTACTCAACTAGCGAAAAAGAATGTCTTGCAGTAATATGGGCGATAAAGAAATTCAATATTTATCTATATGGGAAGGCATTTAAGTTGCAAACAGATCACAAACCTTTATCGTTTTTAGCACAGGCTAAGCATGAGAACTCTAGGTTACTCCGATGTTCTTTGCTTCTGGCTCCATATAATTTTAGCATTGAGTATATATCTGGAAAAACCAATTTGGGAGCGGATTTTTTAAGCCGCCATCCGTGTGATGAGAATCACCGTAAACCCCAGAAATAATAATAAATTTCTCTATGTGAATATAGAATAAAGGACTGACATATAATGTCTGTTTTAAGAGGGGAGGTGTCATGAAATATTCTAATCCACATATATAAATTATTAGGTAAATATGAAGCCTAACAAATAAAATTAATAAAGAAAAGAGCAATGGAAAAATAACAGTGCTGTCACAAAGAATGTACTCGAAATCCCCCTTGTTTTCTGCTTCGTCTGCAAATTGTAACGCTTTCACGTTGATAGTAAAAGCTTACTGTATTATTACCCGCCTTCTTCAATGAAACGTGTGCTGCATTTCTAAGAAAAACATTGAGACGTACTGCGTAATGACCTAAATTAATCCTAACATTAATTATACTGCGTTACCAAAACGAACGAACAGATGGACAAAAGGATAAAGAGAGAGGGGAGGGCTGAAAATCAGGAACGCATGCAACACGCGTCGCGCGGTTCACAAATGCTGCCATCACGCGTGTAAGTCTACATGCACTAATTTTTTTTCAGACGGACAGTGATAAAATACACTACCCTTTCCCAGAGTTAGGTTTATAAATCATAAAAAACTCTTATTAGAAAAGATAACATTAGATGGGTTTACGGTTGAAAACATAACAGTACCCAGACAGCACATCTTCGAAACAGGAGGTAGAAGAAATTGCATAGTTTGAATGCAGCCACGTAGCTCCTTTAAATTTGTATTTTTGGGTTCCTTAGGGCTTGCTGACAAATAATATGTAAAACGTTACGCAAATAGTCCAGGAATTAATAAATTATACCCAAAATAAAATATTGGGGGTGCCTGACAGCATAAAATCATTTCTGCTCATAAGATTTTTTTTTAACGTGTTTGAAAAAAATTTACGTTACAGAAATAGCCTACCATGTAAACTCCAAATTGATTGGAGCGCAACAAATGAAAGCCTAACCACGATTAATCGGGCTATAAATACTATCTTGGTTGTTAGGGGAAACGGGGAAAGGTAACATTTTTTCAAACACTTGTCGAAACGGGGATCATTGGTCAGACTCGCTGATATACACACTTGGGAGCGTTAGTTCGAAACCACTTGTTTAAATAAGATTGATAAAGCATCAGTGCGTTGAAGCCAGCTTATATTTGGCTAAATAAAAGCCTGGAAGATAAGCAGATGGGAATTTGTGCCAGTTTGTGCCAGAATTCATTGCTAATCAACGTATCTGTGTTTATTCGTATGAATTGTGGTAAGCTTGAACCATTCAATATCTTTTAATGAAATTGAATGTGAATTGTTGATTTATGCCTGTATATATATGTGTAGTTCAGTGGCCAACGTGAGGTAAAGCCTGTAATGCTCCAGCCTGAACAGAGGGTGTCGGAGAGAAGTAAAACGGCATGGAATGGCCAAACAGTACACTGACACCTGGATGATTGAATAGAAAGAAATAATGCTGGAATTGCAGAGGCGTAGTAACCATTAAGAAGAGTAATACTGGAATAAAGTATTTCAAATGGAGCTGACAGTTGGCCTAATGCTCTGAACTCAATGTTTGTGCTGTGTTGTGATCAGTGTAACAAGAGAGTTTAAGTTAGTTATGAAGTAGAAGGTACATCCTTCTTGATTTCAGGGACAGTGGTCTTGATGGTAGTGAGCAGCACCTGGTCAGAGCTTTGCTGAATCCAGAGTCGGACAGCATACTCCTTGGTCTTTTAGCTATCAGTGAGGTGTCTCCTGAGCCCAGAGGAGAATTCGAGCAGAGGAGTCCTTTCCTGCCGCCATCACGCCAGATAAGCGAATTGGCCAGCTGAGCTCAACATTATGTCCCCTCATCTTGAACTGACTTTGTAAAATTAACATTAAGAGGGGAATTTACTTGTCTTAAAATCAGGAACTGTGAACATCTCCAATACTAGTCCCTAAAGACAAACTATTGAAGTCATGATGACAAATACCAACAGAGCTTGAACAAAACAAAACCAGTATTACCTCATTTTACTACTACACAACTGACACACATAGAACATTTGTAATAATATATGTCACTACAATATTCATATTAAATACATTCTGTACCTAACTTGTAATTTAAATTGATTGTGATTCCTGGTTCCCTTGTAGTTGAATCAGGACACATATTCATTCATGCCAGTAATGAATACATATTGTTATTTGAAAAGTTACGAGTGATTTCTTTAAGATATTCTCATAGAGTGTTATATGTATGTGAGTGTCACAGTGTTGTTAAGAGTAGTGGATTAAATTAAATTGTTTATCTGTCTGTTGTTGTGACTTACACTTCATCATACACATACCCTAGACACATAACGTAGTCATCACACTATTCCAGAATAATTCTGACTGAGATATATAGATATGTGGTAGCAAGTAAGGTTATCTATAATACACTACTCTTAATAGATATAGATACCTTCACAGCTGATCTCAGTCAGTACACTAAGTTCCCTATAAATATTTATAACATCCCACTTCACCACAACAAGCAGGCAGACAGACAGACAGACTGGCAAGCAGGTAGACAGACAGACAGACAGACTGGCAAGCAGGCAGACAGACATAAGCCCTAAAACAGATACGCAGTCAGACCGTCATGCAAAAAGGTTGCTGACAGACCGTTAGGTAAACATAACAGACAGACGAATGGACGAACAGACAGACAGGCTGGAGGGCAGATAGATAGATAGATAGAGAGATAGAAAGACAAACAGTTAGATAGACAGACAGACAAACAGATACATTGATATATAGATAGACAGACAGACAGGTGGGTAGGTAAATAGATATATAGGTACATAAATATATATATATATATATATATATATATATATATATATATATATATATATATATATATATAGAAAGATAGATATATAGATAGATATATAGATAGATAGATAGATAGATAGATAGATAGATAGATAGATAGATAGATAGATAGATAGATAGATAGATAGATAGATAGATAGATAGATAGATAGATAGATAGATAGATAGATAGATAGATAGATAGTGTCGTGAATTCTGATTCACAACACGTCATGCATACCACCGTGGTACGCCATACTTTATAATAGTGTATGCTTGACGGACCAGTGATACGGCATCTTCATGCATAGTGTTTACAAACGTATTAGCATAACAATAGCCGAGCTGAAATCTGTGCAACCTTGTTATAATTGGAATTAAACTACAGTAGTATGAGCGAAGTACCGCCTGGAAGAGGTTAGTAATTTAATAATAGGATCGTTTTTGTATAAGTAGGGGTAAAGACTTCCACGAAAAGTATTACACGAATGGAGAAATCTCGAGTGGAATGCATCGATACATTAGGCAAGTCGACAATTTTGCTGTTTACGCTACGCCTATTAAAAGATGGAAGTATGTAAGAAAAAGACAATTATCTAGAAAGATAAAGACAAATTCGGGGGCTATTTTAAAACCTAAGATGATGGAAACCGCTCCAGGAATAAAGAAGATATTTGAATTCCTGGTTTTCATTATTTGCACATCTAGACAAATGTATGCCGATATTTGCGTATGCAACACACGGCATCATTACTGTGTTACAGTCTGTTATGGTATGCTAGTAATGAATACTTTATTATACTTTTCTTATATTTGTGGTCTAATGGATTTTACCTGTGATTATGTTTTGCTTTTGATACATGTTAGATTTATTTGTTATGTTTCTTGACTCTGCCGATTTTCGGTTTGGATTAGCCTTCCAGATTGTTCGAGATTGCCTTATATGGTTATAGACAAGATTGTACGAGACGACGTTATATGGTTTTCGACCTGGCTCCTCGGTACGGTGTGAGTTGGACTCACATCACGCCATTATCCGGGCGCATGTGCGGTGATTTTGGCGCGACCGGAAGACTGTGGTTTTGGGAGTCGCCTGGTGTTTTTCGAGCTGAGAAGTCGCTCAGCGTTTTTCTCTTGCGGTGTCAAAGGGGATCAGAGTTCCTCTGTGATTAAATTATGTTTAAGATTCCCCCCTTTAATGTGATTCTGGTATAGTGTTATAAGCCTAGGAAATAACAAGTGTTTTGGTGTGCGATTCATGGAAGGCAGAGCAGGTAAAGAAACATTTTGAACCTATTTGTTATTGCCATGAACTTTGAGTAGTTAGACGACTTACTCCCGGAGCGGAGAAGTGGTAACTTTACTATTTTTGCCAGAGGTGTTGAACCAGATTATCAATGAACTATAGATGTAAGCCTGCTGTTCATGCGGCCTATTGTTTGCCAGAGGTGTTGAATCAGAATATCAATGAATTATATGTGTAAGCCCGCTGTCCATGCGGCCTATTTTAGCCAGAGGTGTTGAACCAGATTATCAATGAATTATATATCAATGAACTATAGATGTAAGCCCGCTGTCCATGCGGCCTAACTTTGCCAGAGGTGTTGAACCAGAGTATCAATGAACTATATATATAAGCCCGCTGTCCATGCGGCTTAATTTTGCCAGAGGTGTATTGGCGTGTGATTACGTCCATGATGTGTTGAACCTTTGTTTAGATGACAATGTATGTGTCGATGTCAGCATGATTTGTATTGTACCGTAATAAACTGTTTGGAAACGTCATTAGTCGTTCAACGCTTCCTGACTTCATCGTCATGTGTTACTGTGACGTCTTCATGACATATTTACAGTAGCCCTGTGTGGGCGTGTATGTCAACATACTTACATTTGTAGCAGTACCAACTACTTTCAACAGTGCCAGTACACCAATCTGCTACCGTGCTACATCTACTACACTATTTACAGTAATGGCCAGTATGGCCCATCGAGATTGGCTAATGAACAAAATTTTACAGTGGTGAAAATTGTACATACTACTTCCCGTGTCGCTCGGTTCTGACCTATATAACGACTTGCCCTCTTGCGAAATAGGCCATGCAATTTTGAAAACACAGCGAGAGCGCCAGGTCTGTCAGTGAAGACTTCCTTTGCTGTCGGCATCTGAGAGCAGACTGCGTGACCATTAACACAAATCAAGAAATTTAAGACATACTGATGATAATTCAGTGCTTCTAGATAGGCAGATTCAGTAATTGACTGTAATTGGAGCTAAGCAAACTAAGCATAGAACAAATTGAATCTAACAGTATAGATATATTTGCAGAAAAACTAACAAATGAGATTTTAAAAATAGCAATAAAATATATACCAAACAGGAATATGCCTGAACACTTAAAACCAACACAAAAAGGCAACAATAGGAAAAGAAACAAAGATAAAAAAATCCAGTACCATGGTGGACAGACAGATGTTCAGAACAACTGAAATTGAGGGAGAGGGCCCTGAAAAAGTATAGAAAAGCCAAAACTGAAGAGAATTACACAAACTATAAAAAAGGTAAGAAATGAAACAAATAAAATAATATTCAGAGCTAAAGAAAAGAGTTGGAGAACATTTTGTCAAACACTAAACCATAGGTCACAAGTAACTACAGTTTGGAGAAAACTAAAAGCAATTAAAGGAGGAAACAACAAGAAATTTAAAATCCCAACAATTAAAATACCATAGAGAGCTGAAACAGATAGAGAAAAAGCCAACATACTAGCTAAATACTTCTATCAGGTTAGTTCAATAGACAGTCTAGATAAGGCAGAAATAAATAGTCGGAAAACACTACTAGACAAAATTAAAAGGAGAAAATATGGACACCACACAGGATGCTAATTATTTTAATGCAGATATTACAGTAGATGAAATAGAAAGAGCTTTAGCAGGAAAAACCAATACTACCTCTGGGGAAGACATTCTGAGCTATGAAATCCTCAAAAAGGTATTAAATACAACTCTAAGAGTGATTGCAACCCTCTACAACAAAATCTGGCACACGGGAAAAATACCGTGTTCATGGAAGACAGCAGTAGTCATCCCCATACTAAAGCCAGATAAGGAAACACATGATGTCAGCTCATACAGGCCAATATCGTTAACATCGCATCTAGGAAAAATTCTAGAAACAATAGTCAACAGCAGACTAAAATTTCATCTAGAAAAGCATAATTTGTACAGTCCAACCCAGGCAGGCTTTAGAAGCCAACATAGTACAATAGAGCAACTGTTGAGGCTGGAACATGATGTTAAAACAGGCTTCAAAAGGAAAGAAAAGACAGTAGCAATATTCCTTGATGTAGCAAGAGCATATGATGAGTGTTGGAGGGAGGGTGCACTACATAAAATCAGGAAATTAGGTATAGTAGGCAGAACCTACAATTATCTAGAAAACTTCCAGCAGGATAGATACTTCACGGTACAAATAAACAATGATAGATCTGAGGTGTATGAGCAACAGAATGGAATTCCCCAGGGATCAGTAATATCACCATCTATTTTTACGATTATGGTCAACGACCTGGGTGACGAGTTTAAAGATTTAAAAAACAACTTATCCCAGTTTGCAGATGACGCTGCGATATGGAGAACGGGAAGAAATCTCCCATTCCTCTATAAAACAGTACAAAAGCAAATGGATAAAGTATCTGACTGGATGAACAAGTGGGGATTTAATCTAAACGTTAAAAAACCATAGGAATGATTTTCAGTAGAGGGCGTGTAATTAAAAACAATATAATTGACATAAGCATTAATGAGCAAAAAGTATGCACAGCAAAATCAACTAGTTTTCTTAGTATGGTACTAGACCAGCAACTAAACTGGAACAAACACATAGACCTATTAGTGCAAAGCAGTAGGGGACTTATTAACATGCTAAGATTCATGAAAGGGAGTGGTTGGGGGGCCTGCAATAAGACAATGATAACCTTCTATAAATCATTTATTAGGGGCAAACTTGACTATGCCAGTGTTGTCTATGCATCAGCCGCCCCGAGCAATAAGAAAAAACTAGACACAGTCCAAAACCAGGAAATGTCAATAATAGCAGGTGCCTCAAAGGGAACATCAGCAGAGGCACTAGAAGTAGCGCTAGGCATTATACCCCTGGAGCTAAGGAGAAAAGAACTGAGATTAAGCTACTGGGCAAAAGTGGCAAAAGATCCAATTCACCCAGCACACAAAACCTTTGATAGGGGTAACCAGTACATAGGCCACATTCCATTAAACCATAATAGATACCCGTCAGGGTGGAAAACAATGGATGAAATGGATCAATACCCAGACCTGTTTAATACGATAAACAGTAGTGCTCAGTACAAAGCAAAGATCCCACCATGGGAACTGAGAGTGCCAGAAACTAACTCTCACTTATCAGAGACAAACAGACACATAGATAGATAGATAGATAGATAGATAGATAGATAGATAGATAGATAGATAGATAGATAGATAGATAGATAGATAGATAGATAGATAGATAGATAGATAGATAGATAGATAGATAGATAGATAGATAGATAGATAGATAGATAGATAGATAGATCAGTCTTGTTTGAATTGTTCAGGGGAGTTTACTAAGGTAAGTTTATATGTTTAAGGGAAAGAATTACGCAAAAATAAAATTATGAATTCAAAAGTAAAGTGTTACTTATTTTAATCTATTAATAATTTAAATTTGCTTTTTTCTGTTTTGCAGCATAGTTTCATTTAGTTCATGAGACATATTTTATATTTTAAGTATGTTATTCTTATTGGCCTCTTATTGTTTTTTTTATGAATACATTTTACAAGAGCAGGCTGGATATTCAATAATTTTTCTTTATTTGCATATGTAACTTTTAATGCATAATTTGACGTTACGATACTTTCTTCGTCGCACAACAAAACATCGCAGATAACTGAAACAGACTGACTGCAATACCTTCAGTAAAAAATAAGATGGTCTTTTTCAGTTTTCTCTGAGACTCATCCGAGTTTAAAAAATGCGCCTCATGGAAGCATTTAAAAAAATTAAAAAAAAAACATCGCAGATAGCTGAAACTTACTGCAATATCTTTTGTAAAATAAGATGGTCTTTTTCAGTTTTCACTGCGACTCATGCGAGTTAAAAAAATGCGCCTCATGAGAGCTTTAAAAAAAAAACATCGCAGTATAGTACAAATGATGCGATCCAAACCAAACGCCAAGAAGAGGAAAATGTACACAAGTCCACCAGCGCTGAACAACAACCATGAGTATAACAAAACCAGAAACAGCCACCCAGAGAGAACAGCCGACCCATCTTCAAATACTAAGGAGGTAGAAGAAACAGCTCTACAACACAGACAGGTACATGCACAAGAGTAAGACAGAAGGGCAGAACAGCCAGACATCACCTCCCAGCTTGCTGCGGATGAGAGGACAATAACATCAGAACTTAATGAGTTAGACCAGCGGTTCCCAACGTTTTTTCACTTGCGTACCCCTTGGCAGCCCATATCTATAAATTGTACCCCTATTATTAGGAAAATATTTGAAATTAATATAGTTGCTGTTATTCCAAAATTTATAGATTATAACCAGAAATAAAGGGGCCAACCACGGAATTAAAAAATAATTTAATAAAAAGGTGAACAACCAGTGCATATATTTTTACATTAAAAAAATCAGAAGTTAAAATAAAAATTAACATATTTAATTTAATAATAATAATAAAAACGTTGTTATTGTTAAAAGTTGAAATCACTTTTTATAACACACATGTCACGTAACCATGACAAATGTTCAGTGCGATCCTTGAGCTTGTTTTGAGGCACATAGTTTTTTTAAAATCAGGTTCAAGTGATGTAAGATACAGTCTCAATTCTGGACCTGCATTCAGTTTACTACGGTATTTATTTTTTATAAAGGTATAAGAAGAGAAAGCCCTCTCCACCAGCTCAGTATTTGTAAATGGCAACAGAAACTTAAGCGCCTTGTCGGTCAGCTGTTCATATTCTCTGCTGATGTCTCCCCAAAAGTTAATAAGGAATTTTCTTTTGAATTCAGCTATTAAAGTAGTATCAGTCGAAAGTTCAATCAACTTCTCTTTTTCGTTGATTGATAATGTGGCTGCTTGGAAATATTCTTCTTCAAAGGGATTTACAATCCAGTAGTTCTCTTTTCCAGGTTTCGGAAAGTACTTCTCGAAAGAAGATTTTAGCCCTTTCAAGTGTTCAATTATTTTCTCGCTCATTTCCTGGTAGAGGTGCAGCTCGTTCTCAGATAGGAAATTGTGCAGAGTTTCAAATACCTCAGGCTGGCTTTTTTAAATACACGACCTCCAAAAATCTAATTTTTTAATCATAGGTTAAATTTTGTCTGAAACATTGAAGATCGTTACCGAGCTATTCTGAAGTGCCAAATTTAGTTTGTTTATTTGTAAGAAAATATCCGATAAGTATGCAAGACTCTGAAGCCAATCACAGTCGTGTAACTTTGAAGTAAGTTGGAAAGGATGGTCTTTAAAAAAAAGTTGGACTTCATGTCTAAGTTCGAACAGCCAGGTAAGGACTTTACCACGAGAGAGCCACCTTACTTGTGTATGAAGGAGCAGGGTAGAATGAAGACTATTCATCTCTTCACACAGTGCTTTGAAAAGCCTCGAGTTTGTGGACTTTGACTTTATAAAATTAACCACTTTCACAGCTTCATCAAGAACGACTTTTAATTCACCAGGGAGGCGGTTAGATGCAAGGCTTTGCCTGTATATGCAGCAGTGGCTCCAGGTTATATTGGGGGCTACTTTCGTGACATGAGCGCGAAGACCGGAGTAGCAACCTGACATAGACTTAGCTCCGTCAGTGCATAGTCCACAACAATTAGACCAATTAATGTCCTTTTCTTTGAAATAAGAATCAATAGCATGAAATATATCCTCACCTCTTGTAAGCCCTGACAGAGGATGACAAAGCAAAAGGTTTTCTTCAACTTCATTGCTTTTCAAATACCTCACAATAACAAGCAAAACAGTGAAATTAGCAATATCTGTGCTTTCGTCAACTTGAATAACAAAGAATTTACTATTTTTAATTCTACTTATTATTATCGCTTCAACATCTTCAGACATATCCTGCATTCTTCGAGAAATTGTATTGTTCGAAAGAGGGATAGCGTTAATTTTGCGAACATGTTCCTCTCCGTGCATGCACAGAACGGCATCTTTTATACAAGGAGAAATTAAATTCTCAGCTATAGTATGATTTTTACCACATTTAGCAATACGATAACTAATACGGTAGGAGGCTTCAACCACATTTTCGTTATCTTTGTTAGCTGACGACAAGTACGATGTCACATTCTGTTGTTTCGATAGGCGCTGAAAAAAAATGCGTTCCTTGTTTTCATAACTGGGGTGTTTTGTTTGTAAATGCCCCAAGAATAACGAAGGTTTCATGCTACCATTGGATAATACTTCCCAACACACTACACAGTGGGCTTAGCACAGTCCTCATCTCCTATAAACGAAAACCCTTACTTCATGTATTCGTCACTGTATTTTCTCTTTTTAGCTCTATGTAAAACTGAAGATCGTGTCTTTTCACTATCCTGCACCAAAGTCTTAGGCGTGTCCTGAGACGTACTTGTCAATTGATCACATTCCACATTATGTTTCAACTTTTTTACTGTGCCGGTTTTCAACCACTGATCGATATCTGATAATACACGAATTGAACAATTAATCACTTTAAGTTAAGTTAAAACATTGACAAAAACTACTGTATATAGAAACACTGTCTCACTGTCTCACGTTTGTAAAATTTGGGTCAAGAATCGACACTATTACTTCCGTGAAATTAGACGTTCATAGATAGTGTGGAAAATCAAACAAGTCATATTTTTGATGAAATATTCAAGGGCACAACTATAATCACATAGTCATCATAATGAAGACTATTGTGTAAAAAATATTGAATTGTGGTCACACGAAACGCCATAGATTTTCACACATGCCAGTCCAAGCAGACAGCACGCCAGTGGCGCGCAAGAACAACGGCGGAGATTGTCTCACACAGTTCATGTTGTATAGTATAGCGTTGAATTAATTTCACAACCTTTGACTTGTCTTTTACACTGTTGACATATGTATATTTTTTCCGCCATTACTCAATATTTTTCGCGTACCCCTGAACGTCCTGTCGCGTACCCCCAGGGGTACGCGTACCACAAGTTGGGAACCGCTGAGTTAGACACAGAAGATATCATTATCGAAGCACTACGCAGAACTCGTAAATACAGAGACGAGTTCCTTAGTCATTCTCCACAATTAGAAGAAGCAGTATTAGAAGTAGCTCCTGACGTACCAATAGCAGACATAGAGATACCTGGGACTCAACAGAGAACAACTAAGTGTCCCACGGTGATCAGGAGAGTCCGTCCCACTGACCACACGCTCAAACTGAGACGGAAATCGGAGCGTGCCAACTTTGCAAGCCAAGAAATGCCGTTTCTCACGAAGCACTACAGGAGAGGATCATTAAGATCACTCAGATGTCTGGAGTTGAGGCTTCGCTCAAGGCCCTACCCGACGATAAAGTGATCGGTATCCTCGAGGCAGCAACGGGCAGGAGAAGCATAATTAGAGTTACAAGACACGAAAAAGGCGTTATAATAGCTCTAAATAACACCGAGAAGACAAACAAACTGATGGTCGAACTAGAGTCCGGACACAAAGAAGTCCAGCTGCCCCACTAGATTAAAGTTACTGTGGAGATCTATAAGAAAACCAAAAAGATAGTTGTAAGAGGGGTCGACAACAGTTGGTCTACACAAGAAGTCCGCAGCCGCCTGCAAACAGAAAACAAGAATGTCAAAATAACACAGGTTGAAAGACTGAAGACATGGGACAAGAAGGACACAAACCTAGTTATCCTAATTATTGAAGGAACTTCAAGACCAAGCAAACTAAACCTAAACAATAGATGTCGAAAAAATAGAAGAGCACATCCCTCCAGTTGTGCAGTGCTCAAACTGCCAGCAATTTTCGCACATTAAGAAAACCTGCAAGAGAGAGACAGTTTGCCGGTGCTGTGCGAGAAATCACTCTTACAATTAATGTCCTCAAGCGAAAAGGGATACCAACTCTAAAGTGCGCAACTCCAACAGAACCTGCGCAAATTATCTCGGGAACCAAGGCCATACTGAAGAAATATGTAACCAAAAACGTCTTCTTCAGAGAAGCAAGACACCGAGTGGCTTCAGGTGGCACTGCTAAACAGGAACAGCACACAAGAACCCAACTAATAAAACTTACCACAGATGTGCGAGACATAAAACAAAAACTCAAAGTCAACAAGAACAGGCAGCACAACGAAGACATAGAAACCATAAGAGGCGAAACAATAGGAGCCTTATAGAGCGCCCAGACAATGTTACAGGACATGAAATCCATTCAGCACCAAATAGAAGTCGACATCGAAAAACTGGCAGAGCTAAAGGAGGAGAACGAAGAAGTCCTCAACAGAATTGAAACAGAGAGAAGGATCATCGATGATATCGTTACAAAAAGCAATCAAGGAAGAGAAAGAAGCAAAGAAACCAAAGACAAAATAATTACCGAAACCCTAGAGGAACTTCTACCAAATATAATAGAGACAATCATAAACAACTGTTACAGACTAATTGACAACCTCTGACACCAGTTTAGGTTAAGGCTCTATATACTTTGGATGACCAAGATGTTGCGTGCGTATTCTGATCTTAGAATGTCAAAGTCTGCCGGGTTCATTTATCTATTTTACAGGATTCCGTTGGGAACTACGTTAGTATCGATATTGTCTCTAGTAACCCGTGTGATGCGTTGATACTGGAACATGCTTCATATTAAAATTATGAGTATTGACTGACCTGTCTGTTCTTGCCTTATTAAAATCAGCAGTGTGAGATGCAGCATGTTTAGGCAATTAAGTGTCACTGGTCATTATGATTGAATTAAACAGTATGGAGATTCAACCCAGAATACGGCATTTAATAAGACCAGTATTTGACGACTTAAACATGTTTAATTAACACTCTCATGTCATGGGCAGACACAACTATTTAAAGACATAGTTCATAATCACAGTTCATGTACGTGTTGCCTGAGTTCTTATTCTTCATTAAAGCATATGTTCACTAATATATAGTTCTGTATAACGGTCAGTTCCTTTTGGCCAACATCTCGTGGCATAAATTCATAGGCTAACTAGACTTATTCCTGTTGCTAGTTTAATGATAGCCCTTTTTCCACTAGACTTACTTCTACTGCCAGTTTTGCAATATCCTTCTTACGCTAGGCTTACATCTGCTGCTAGTCGTTTAATATCCTTGTTACACTAGGCTTACGTCTGCTGCTAGCTGCATAATATTCGTTGACACTAGTCTTACTCCTGCTGCTAGTTACGAATGTTCATTTGGCATACAATGCCAGGCTAATCCGCCATATACAAACTGCGTTAAGAACGACACGACTTACATTTGATCCAAGAACACACTGCTAAATTGGCTCTCAGTCACACATATAAATTCAGTGGACAATGCCACACAATCCTAAGTGGTTGTACCACACATATCATAGTGGCTAGGTGTTACCGTCATTTTCGACGGTGAAAAAAACACCAACCTAATGTATGTTTAGTTTAATGTAATCAAAGAGAGATAAACGTTTATTATCTTTCGGTGACAAGTTTGACTGGTGATTATCTTCTCATGTCTTATGTTGTCCTGTCTTAGACATGTCTTAGAGTTGCCATGTCTTAATTCTATTTATAGGATCATAGGTGTATCTTTGTCACCCGTTTGGTCGGAAACGCCTGGTTTGGGTTTGCCTCGATCTGGTCCATGCTCTTTGGGCATGCGCGGGGTCTTAGCTGCAAAAGCCGGGAGACCGATATTCAGAGAGTGCGTACCTGTGGCTTAGAACAAATGTCCCGATCCGTAGATTCCTCTCTGCAATTTATATAGATGATATCGCTCGTACTACGCAATATATTTGCTAGGGTTTACCTGACGGGGCTCAGTCAGGGATTAGAGCTATTGCATAAACTGTAAACACTGATAAAGACATTGTTACATGTCTAGAATCTGTGATGGTTGAAGCGGACCTTTGTAACTACACATATTATGTACCCGATTGTATACTATTGACTGTTTCGTTCATCATCATCGTATTATCGTACGTCACAAATAAATATTGTAAACGTCAACAGCATTCCCTACTTCACTGACTTCTACTTGTGGTTGTGTGAGTTAATGTGAAGACGTCCAAGAGCCTATACGGCCTTCGTGTTATCAGCACTGTTATCTACACACTTACACCATCAACCACATTGTCATACAAGTATTACACGTCTGAATCTGCAGGAATACTGACATTATGTATGTATCTACTAAACCCTGGCGACATCTCACGCTAGTGACCTAGATTCCATGCTACTACTTGGTACTGCCAAGGACAACATGACACGCTCAACGTACTACCAATCATAACACAGAAAACAGTACGTTACATCAGTACATTTACACTGAGCAACCTTATACATCTCCAGTCTCCGTGCAAGCCAACTTTACTTCTACTGTCAAACAGACTTCAATATCTGGTGGACCAGATTCGTTGGTTTTTGTCAACAACACGGATTTTCCTGCCCACATCTGGATTTATACATCCGGAAGACAAGATTGACGTTCAGTTGTCAGCTACACAGTAGGAAATAAGTCAACTTCTGCTGATCGACGTATACAATCATGGATGATACAGAATCGCTACATGGACCACAGTTGTTGCAGAATTGCTACATGGACCACAGCTGCTACAATAGTGCTACATAGACCACAGTTGCTGACCAAGTTGTTTAACACTGTGACAGTCGTCGAAGGACATAAGTGTCAAAGTTCACGTCACAAGTTTACGGGCAAGCTGGGATTGTAAACATAGAACAGTTCAACCTGCTGTTTACTACTACAGTCTACAAACATTCTCAACTGAAGTCGAGTTTGATTTGATAGCTTCACTTTGGAGACTACTACACCCGTTGTCAAGTTACGGTGACCTTCAACGGTGGAACGTCTACTGGTATTTACGAGTGTACTGCAATGAACTGCATCATTGTAGTTGTAGAGGAGTACGCTTAAAAGATAAGTGGCCTTGGTTTACGTGTTAAACTTAGCCTTTATTTTGTATGCAAATAAGCTTTCCTCGTTACATTTATTATATGCATTCATTTATTTACTTGTTCATTGTTTACTTGTTGAGTTAGTGTGTGTATTTTTTTTTTTGCGGGTTCAGGTTGGAGAGTCTTACAGTAAATATCCCACTTAACCGAGGGTACTGTAAGCGTTCTTTAGGATTGTGCATATTTCTCACAGTAGAAATTGCAAGCGACTTTTGTTGCTAGTTATTTATTTTTTTTTCTTAGCTGTGACGAGATGTGTTAGTGTTGTTTTCGTTATTTTTTCTCCGTACTTTAGTTTTGATTCGTTTTGGTTTGTATTTGTCTGCCTTCTCTTTTCTATTGTTAATTTCTTTACACCCTTTTGTTTATACACTGTGTTGTCATTGTATTATTGTGAATTTTTCGCAGTTATCATTGTGATTTTTCACAACATTTGATTTAGTTAAGCTGTATTTTCTTTTGACCTCTGCGAATGTTTTCGTTTGTTAAGATGCTTGTCTTTGTTTAGTTATCGTGATATTGGTGAAATATACAGTCTTCATGTATACTTGATCATGTACGTTTATTTATATGATGCAAATTATATACTGAGCTGATTACTGGTGACTTATAAATAAGATAATTGTACTTAGTCTTTATGAAAGACTCATTTCCCACTGAGACTGGGATAACTTGTGTTGCTATTTCAGATATACTGACAGCACATTTGTAGACAGGATGTCTACATTAGATGTCTTCATCCAGCAAGGGTTGACCCTTGGAAAAACTGAGGAAAATTGGAGGAATTTGCGCTTGCTCAATATGCCAAAACACAAAAGGCTGAAGATAAAAAGATGCAAGCACAGCTTGAAGCTGAAGAAAGAAAGAATCAAGCTAAGCTAGACAGAGAATTTGAAGAGAAAAAGATTCAAGCACAGCTTGAAGAGAAAAAGATTCAAGCACAGCTTGAAGCTGAAGAAAGGAAGATTCAGCAAGACAGTGAATTTGAAGAGAAAAAACATCAAAGAGAAGCTGAAGAAAGAAAGATTCAGCAAGACAGAGAATTTGAGGAGAAGAAGTTAATAAGAGAAGCTGAGGAGAGGAGAGAAAACCAGAAAATGGAACTTGAACATGAAGAAAAACTCTTGGCTTTGGAAATAGAAAAGTTGAAAGTGACTAATATAGGGAGTTCTAAAGCGACTTCTTTGAGCACAAAAAGTCATGATTATAGGTTCAAACTTCCTCATTTTAATCCTGCAAAAGATGACATAACGTTCTATCTAGATAGACTAGAACTTAATTGTGTAACATATAATGTAGATAAGGCACAATATGTTAGACAACTGTTGAATTCACTTACAGGTGAACCATTAAATATTATAATGGCAATAGAAGAACATGATAGAACTAATTATGAAGTTGTCAGAGCAGCCTTATTGAAACGATATCAGCTAAAAGAAGATGATTACCGTCTTCGTTTTAAGACTATGTTACCAGAATCAGGGGTAGAGTTCTTGGACTTTATAGGAAAGATACGCCTTACTTTCACTAGATGGATAGAGTTGTCTAAGACTGAACATACTTATGAGGCACTTATGAACTTGTTGCTTAGAGACAAAGTAATGTCGTCTGTTAATGAGTCTTTTCTTGCCTTTATACACGAACGTAAACCTAAGGACTTAAAAGAAATGGAACAATATTTTTGCCAATATGTCACTGCTCATCCACAACAAACAATGAGCAATAGTAAGATTAAGGAAGGTTTACCCGTTGCTTCTGTGACTCCATACAATTCTAATTTCGGAGGTATTGTTAAAGGTATTCAGCGCAACTTCGATAAGAAAAGTAAGCGTAACTTTGGTCAGGATCAAAGTGATTCATGCCAAAGAAGCTCGTCTTCTAGGAATTGGAGGCAATCTGATAGCCCTCATAATTGTGGTTCCAACAAATTTGTTAACTTTAAAAGGGGTAGCCGCAATAAAAACTATCCTCGCCATAATTCTTTAGGAAGACAGCAGTATCAATCTGATAGATATTTTCAGCAAGGTGTAAATCACAATCACAATTGTGAAAACTGCGGTTCAAACCAAAATAATAATAGCAATAGGGTTAATTACCATAATCCCAAAGGAAATAGTAATCGAGGTAGATGGCAGCATAATAATAACAGATCATGCCATCATACTAACTGTGCTGAACAAGAGTCACAAGGAGTTAGTAATGAACAAAATAATAGTAAACCTAGCGTTAGTGCTAGTTCTTGTTCTGCCTTTGATTTTGGGAGAGCATCCCAATGCCCTCAGTGCACCTCTTTATTTGAACCTACTACTATATCCACCTTGAGTTGCGGTCATCCTCTGCCCGCTTTTCCTGCCGCAGCGGCGCATGACGGGAGAGGATCTCTTATTCTACATAAGGGTCTAATGAATGGTGATCCAGTCTCAGTTCTCTTTGATTCTGGATGTACCACTATTGGGGTTAGACAATCTCTTGTAGATCCTTCATGTGCCACTGGAAGAGTAATCAAATGTGTAACATTTGGTGGCACAGTGGAAAAATACTCTACCGCTATCATTCGTATAGCTACTCCCTTCTTTACGGGAGAGGTCCAAGCGTGTCTGCTTCCAAATCCTATTGCGGATCTTATCGTCGGGCATACACGGCATTAAAGAGTGTACCCCGCAGCAGATTATTGCTTGGAGGATGAGGCAGAGAGGATGGTCAGCACAATGAAGGTATAGCCAGTATCCTGAAGAAATTAATGGAAAGGTCTTTACTGGAATGGAAACCCATCAACAACAAACTGATAAGAGCAAGACTGAGAGGGAGGTTCACCAGCACCACAATTATACAATGCTATGCACCAACAAACGACAGCGATGAAGAGATCAAGGACGAGTTCTATCAACAGGTACAAAAAGAATTGGAAACTACACCCAGGTACGATCTCATTATAGTAATGGGAGACCTAAATGCGAAAGTGTAAGTACACAATAATTATAACGAAAGAGTAATGGGGAAATGCGGCAGTGGAACAGCAAATGAGAATGGGGACAAATTAATAAACTTCTGCAGTATTAACAACCTGGTCATTGGAGGAACACTTTTTCCACACAAGGAAGTGCACAAGTTAACATGGGAATCACCAAACGGACGAGACAAAAACCAGATAGATCACATAATGATCAATGGCAGATGGAGACATGCACTACAAGACGTGAAAGTAAGAAGAGGCGCAGATATGGGAAGTGATCATCACCTAGTAGTAGCAAGACTGAAAGTGAAACTCAGAGCTGCTGGACCAGTTGCAGTCAAACAGAAAAGATACAACATCACGAAACTGAAGGATCACATCACCAGAAAAGCTTTCGTGGTTGACGTAAAGAGAAGATATGAGATTATCAAAAGCCAGGAAAGAACAGAGACCGATGATGTTGACCAGAGATTCAACACCATCTCAACAATATGCAAGGAAAGCAGCAAGTCATGCTTAGGATTCCAGGAAAGAAAGAGCCAAGACTGGATAACACCAGATACGCTAAACACCACAGCGAAGAGAAAGGAAATGAAAAGAAAGAAATCAGAAGCTAAGTCTACCAGGTTAAAGGCAATATATAGTGAACAGTACAGTCAGCTGGACAAGGAAGTTAAACGTCAAACTCGTGCTAACAAAAGGACATTTGTAATTGACCTTGCAAGACAAGCAGAAGAGGCAGCACTGAGAAATGAACAAAGCACAGTATACAAAATAACTAAAATCATCAGTGGAAAACGAGGTGGAAACAATATTACATTAGTAAGAGATAAGCACGGAAATCTCATCACGACAGTAGAGGGACAGGAAACAAGATGGGCAGAGCATTTCAGAGAAACTCTGAATAAGGAACCACCAGAGACACAATTGAATGTTCCTGAGGCTGAAAATGATCTAGATGTTAATACAGACATCCACGAAAAGAAGAAATCCTCACAGCAATCAAAGAGTTAAAGAATGGAAAAGCTCCTTGTCATGATAACTTAAATGCAGAGCTATTAAAGACAGACCCAGAGCTAGCAGCAGAACTATTAGAACCACTATTTGCACAAGTCTGGAAAACAGGGACAACACCAACAGAGTGGAGAAAAGGAATACTTGTCAAATTGCCCAAGAAGGAAGATCTTGCAGACTGCAATAATTGGAGAGGAATAACTCTTCTCTCAGTTCCTGTGACAGGTAGGTCTATTCCTACTACCTAAGAGCGAACAGCGCTACTATTATTAACTAGAATATTGTATTACAGACTAGCTAGGTACTTTTACACTAGTCGTAAAGAAATGACGTCATCAAATCTAGTATGGAAAAACAACATAGCTAAGACCGGAAAGAAAAGGAATGAAATAGTTTTTTGGAGACGGGATCCGCGAAGTCTGTTGGGTTGTCAACATCTTGCAGGTCCTCTTTGTAGTGTGCTATTTCATGGGATGTATGGTTTATACACCACTCAAGAATCTGTACTAATGAACTATACTGTTCAAAAAAAGAAACGCAACATTATTGCAGTGATAATGGACACCAAATTTCAAACTTGTACCAAAATTTTATTTTACGGAATTAATGTTTCAATCTTGGCATGAACAAACTTTCAGACCTTAACAATGAAATGATGTTTATTAAATTTGGTTTGGACTTTTATTCTTTGCGACTGAGGCCTCCGTTTCAGTAAGGTGTATGGCCTCCTCTGGCCTCTATCAAAGAACGACATCTCCTTGACATGGATCCGATCAGCCGTTGGATCTGTTGTTGTGGGATGGCTGCCCACTCTTCCCGCAGTGCAAGAGACAACTGTCGGAGATTGGTTGGAGCCACGTCTCGCTGGCGGAGTCGTCTGTCGAGTTAATCCCATAAGTGTTTTATGGGGTTCATGTCTGATGACATGGCTAGCCACGGAATGGTCTGGACGTTGTTGTCAGTAAGGAACTTGGTGGTTAGTTGCGCCACATGAGGTCGAGCGTTATCCTGCTGAAAAATCGACCCTCGGGCAGCCAGAAGTGGAAGGACGTGAGGACGAAGAATTTCAGCGACATATCGTTGGGCATTCAGGCATCCTTCAATTTTCACCAGGTCACTTATTCCCATGAATTTGATCGCCCCCCACATCAGTAAACCTCCACCACCATGTGGAGGAGCCTCATCAACGCTGTTCTGGGCGTAGCGATCATGGACTCTGCGGTAAACTCTTCTCCGTCTATCGTGTCGTTGGATCACAAAAAAATGATTCATCACTAAACCAAACCCGTCTCCAGTCATTCCCAACGGTCCATTGACGATGCTGGTTCGCCCACTGCAGTCGGTTATGGCGATGCCGGTCCGTAAGAACAGGACCTCTGTAGGGTCTTCTAGCTCAAAGACCAGAGTCGTGCAGCCGGTTCCTGACCGTTTGATCTGAAATTCGACGAGCTGCTGACATTGACTGGACTGTGGAGGACGCAGATGCAAGTCGATTGCTGAGGTAAAGCAGCCGTATGAAGCGGTCTTTGGCAGGAGTTGTGACTCTGGGTCTTCCACTGCGCGGCCGGGCTGCCACTGAGCCAGTTTCTTGAAATCGCCTCCAAAGGTGACTAATGGTGCTTCTAACCACATTAAATTGTCTGGCCACTACACTTTGTGACTGTCCAGTCTGTAAACGTCCAATGATGATGAGTCGTTGTTCTGTAGTGAGATGAGCCATACTTGCGCAGTGAATTTTCAACTGAATTTATTCGAGGAGCATCAATCTTTTATAGGTATTCAATACTATGGTCAGCGAGTTTTGTGTTCAGTAAGTTTCACGGGATTCTCATTAACCTGTCACGAGTTATTGTCAAAAATGTTGTTTTGACCTTGACCTCTTTCATGACCTCACGAATCATGAGGTGAGTACAATTCAGGTAACCACGAGAAGTTAATGACTAGTTGGACATAGTCGATAGGTTGACTGATGTCCAATGAGCGAATATCTTTTATAAAAGTAACACCAAAAAAGGTGCGTTTCTTTTTTGAACAGTATATAATGAAAGTATCAGAATGAGTAGTCAATTAATAAAGGTATCTATGCATTTTTTATATCAGCTTGAACTTATTCACTGATCGTTGGTTGAAAGTGACCTTGTTTACATCATACTGCTAGCTAATTACAGAAACCAGTATTGTTTGCCTGGTATAAGATAAACAGTACTGCCCGCTCATTACAGAAAACAGTAATGCATTGTATGTTATAAACAGTACTGCCAAAACATTATACGAAAACAGAATTTGCATGCTCTCCATATGAAAAACGGTATTGCCAATACATTGTATAAGGAAAACAGTATTGCCTGCCCTACATATGACAAACAGTGTTGCTGGAATTGAGTAATAAAAGTAGATAGTGTCACTAAAGTTGAAAAGTCTTCACCACACATGGGAATTAAGAAACCTGGGTTGAAGATAAATCATCTAGAAATAAAACATCTCTTGCGACAGCGAGTCTAGGAACTAGATGACTTGGCCATCAAGCACTGTCAGACTTGTTAAGTATTTTTGGTGCCGTGAACAACACATACCATTGGACACTTTGTTTTGTAACTTAGCAGAGTATTCTAAAAGTCACCCCACAGATCTCTCACCACTGAGTGACATACGTGAGCACCTTACCATTGGGTATTTTGTGAGGTATCCAGCTCATCCAGTTGTTTCCTCCATTGAACGTATTTCCTTGTAATGGCTACTCCACAACAGATGGAACAACAGATAATACAGTTGCAGCAACAGAATCGGCAATTGCAGCAACAATTACAACAGCTGTCCCAACAACAAGCCATTAACCAGCCGTTACCGGAATCTCTCCACTTTTCAGTACAAGCATTACGGGAGATAACATCTACGCTTCATACGGTCAACCAGTCTGCCAATTTCCAACATATTCGTGCGCTGGTTACACCATTCTCTGGGGAACCCTCCAAGTTCCGCCAATGGATGATAGACATAGAAAAATTTGCGTCTCTTATTTCTGCAGCATCCGATGAAGACCGCAAACGCATTGCGTTTTTGTCGTCTGAATCCTTGGTAACAGACTTTCTACGAAGACGCTCCAAGACCTATCCTGGAGAAACATTGGAATCCTTGAAGAAGGAACTTCTTCATCGATACTCTTCGATAATCGAATCACAACACGCTTGAACATTACTTAGGCGCATTCGGCAAGATCGAAATGAATCAGTTCATTTTTTTGCTGATCGTTTGCTGAATCTGTCAGAGGATGCTTTCCTGGATGAATCGGTTCCTTCCGCAGATATGGACAAGCACCTTGACGGTGTTTTTGTAGATGGACTTGCTTCAGACTCGTTAAAGTTACATCTCATACGCAAAGATCCCAAGTCCATTAATGAGGCCATCCAGCTGGCTGTCACTGAGGATAATGTTAAGCGTCGATTTCATCAACGATTAGGTCGGGATCCACATCTAGACAGACATGCCTCGTGATGATGAACCTATGGACATTTTGCACCTCCGCCGTTCCTGGCATCGTTATACAGGTCAACCTCAACCTCAACACTTTGATCTTCTGTCAGGGCCTTCTTATCACCAACAGCACCTCTCAACTGAACATCAGTCTAGACAACGTCATTCAAGTCGACAACAACACCAAAGGTCTCCAATACATAATGTGTCCACACCGACTTGTTTTGAATGTACCAGACCAGGCCATATTGCTCGTGATTGCCCCCAACGCAATTCACATTATAACCAACAAATGCAATGGTCAAACACTCCAACCAAGCCCTTACAAATGGGTCCTTGCCCATCTTTCATCCGCCGTCCATCTCACCCTCCTCCTCTAATGAGCCAGGGAAACTCCTGGGTCGCCCGTTAGTCAGGACCGTTACGGGTGACTCTGCTCTTTACCATGATGGATGGAGTAGGTCCTTCCAGTCTTTTTCTCTGGATCCACAATCTCGATCTTCTTTTTCTTCTCCGGCTATTAACGTTTTACGAGTTGAGTCTGATCCTTCTTCCTGTCTTATCTCTATTGGGAAGTTGAGTTTTCGTGCTCTTGTTGATACAGGGGCTACAGTCAGTCTCATTCGTGAACAACTGTTGAAGCGCCTTCGCAAGCATGCTCATTTTCATCGTACCTCTACCCACATGGCTTCCGTTACAGGCCAGCCTTTACAGTCTATTGGTACTGCTGTCCTCCATTTCGAAATCGGTTCACAAGTTCTTAACCACCCTTTTATTGTTACTCGGGGCATGGCACGGAATTTTATTATTGATCGTGATTTTCTTCATTGCCACCGAGCCGGTATCTACTTTGATCTCAAGCAGATACGTATCAATAATGAATACATCCCTCTTCAGGATGATATTCATATTGCTTCCTTAGTTCGCCTTACAGCACCTGTCACTATCAAATCCCATGCCTTAACCATAGTCACTGGTAGGGTCAAGCGTACGGATTACGTCTTTCCAGGTCTCTCCATACTTGTAGAACAGTTGGTTGATACTGCCATCCTCGATGACCCTTGCATCGAAGTCGTCGATGGCATTGCTACTGTTTCAGCTACCCGAGACTTCCCCTCATGCTTCTTAACTCTTCTGGGAAATCCACTACTATCAAGCGGGGTACTGTTGTTGCCAAACTTGCTTCTTCTTCCTTTAGATCGAGTGTTTTCCATCCAAATCTGACTCCTCCGCCTCCAGCTCCTCCAAACACGTTTCCTCCGCCTTCAACTTATCCGCCTCCTCTCTTCCCATCCAATGTCATGCGCATAGCCACAGTACATGAGCGTCAGCCATTGTGTACATTCCCTCCTCATCGCCCGTGTCATCCCTTTCCTGCCTTTACCAAAGCTCCTCGTCATTCCTATAATTATGGACAACTCCACTCCTTACCTCCACTACGCAGCCATTCGACAACCCCTATTCCTTCCGCATCTTCTACTTCTGTTCGACTTTCTCAGCTCCTAGAGCAACTGAACACGGATTCACCATATGAATCTCGAATTCGTCAGTTGGTTCAGAAACATCAGGACATTTTTGCTGTCTCTGATATGGAGCTAAAACGAACATCCACTGTTTCAATGGACATAGAGACGATAACGGAAGTTCCGGTCTCTCTTAAACCCTATCACAATCCCTTGAAAAATCGGGAGATTGTTGAAAAGGCCATAACTGATATGATAGAAGCCGGCATAATTGAACGTTCCCGGTTCTCTTGGTCTTCACCAATTGTGATCGTTTCCAAGAAAGATGGGTCCAACAGATTTTGGTGTGACTACCGGGCTCTTAATGTAATTACAAAAACAATCTCCTACCCTTTGCCTAGAGTAGATGATATTTTGGCCACAGTTGGCAAATCACAGTGGTTTACAACCCTGGATGCCCGTTCTGGTTTTTGGTGTATTCTATTGACACCGGAAGCCAAAGAAAAGTTGTCATTCTGTACCCACATGGGGAGTTATAAATGGAATTTCATGCTATTCGGCCTAAAAGGCAGCCCTGCCACTTACATGTCCCGTATGGACGAAGTATTGATAGGTATGCAGTCTTTTGCATTGGTATATATATAGATGATATCCGCATCCATATTCCGGGTACCATTGAAGACCATCTTTCACATGTTGAGAAAGTTTTTACTCGCCTACGTACTCACTAAGTCATGCTTAAGTTGTCCAAATGTGTCTTTCTGCAGTCTGAAACCAAGTATTTAGGTCTTATTATTAACAAAGATGGCATTCGTCCGGACGACGCCAAAGTCCAGGTGATACGTAACATGTCACCACCGACCTCCATCCGCCATGTTCGATGTTTCGTAAGCAGCTGTTCATATTATAGAAAGCACATTGTAAATTTCTCCAGAGCTGCTGAGCCTCTTATCGCGCTTACAAAAAAGTATGCTCTCTTTCGATGGTCCGATGCTTGCCAACAGGCCTTTGATTATTTGAAATCAGCATTAACTACTATACCTCGATTGGCCTATCCTGATGTGCACCGTCCTGTGATCCTTTATACGGACGCCTCTAATCGTGCCATCGGAGCCTGCCTGGTCCAAGAGGACATTTCTAATTCTAGTCCTATCATTCCAAATGTACCTCATGAAATGCCCGTCGCATTTCTATCTCATGCCCTTAGTCGTACTCAGCAAAAGTGGACTACTACTGAGAAAGAGGCATTTGCAATTCACTATGCATTACAAAAGTTGGATTTTTATCTCCGCGGCACTCACATTGTTATCCGGTGTGACCACAAGCCGTTACTTACTTGGCTCTCTAAGACCTCTGAGCAGCCTCCTAAGCTTCAGACCTGGGCTCTGAACCTCCAGAGCTATGATGCCGCAATTGAGCATATTCCAGGGGAACTTAATACGGTTGCTGATCTTCTTTCACGCATTCCGTATCCTGCTTGTACGGATGTCAGTTTCTCTTCTTCATCATATCCGAAGGCCTCCTCAGACATTGATGATAATGCTAAGGAGATCCTTGTGATCAACTCCAATCGTCCTCCACCTATCTTCTCTCCTCCGGAAGATGAAGATTATATCTCTTCTGATGGCCCTCTCATGCCCTCCATTGACATGCCTTCTGCTCAGCGTCAAGATCCTGATCTTCTGAAGATCCGTCTTCAGTGGGAACGCGATGCTAAGTCTGTTTCCAAATACACTATCCTCCCTGATACCGATATTCTTTATCGAATTGATCCCAAAAGAGAGGATCGCTTTTTGATTCCTCGTAATCTCATTTCACGAATCCTTCAAGAATTCCATGATTCCAACGGTCATATGGGTCGTGACAAGACATATGACATAGTGACCAGACGTTATTATTAGTCTACCCTTTATAAAGATGTAACAGAATATGTGGCGGCTTGCAGAATTTGTAAGCATCGCAATATGAGTCCGCATCAGGTTCCCATTCAACTGATGTCTCAGTCTCATTTCCCTATGCAGACTGTTAGTGTAGACATTTCGGGTCCATACCCTGTCACGCAGTCCGGGAATTCTTACATACTCCACTTTGTAGACCAGTATTCGGTGTGGCCTGAGTGCTATCCTCTCAAGGACTCCTCCGCCGATAATGTCACTGATATTCTACTTTCTGAGTTCATACCACGCAATGGTTGTCCCCATACTATTATCTCAGACAATGGAAAGCAATTCACCGGCAAGACTTTCCATTCGACACTGGACAAGCTCCACATTTGCCACGTTACGACCAGCTTCTACCATCCCCAATCGAATGGTCGTAACGAAAGGATGCATTCCACTCTTAATGATATCCTTGGCAAATTCACCAATGGTAATTCACAGCATTGGGACGTGTACTTACTCCAGGCACTTGAAGCATTGCGGGTAAATGTAAACGACACGATTGGTTTTTCACCCTTCTACCTTCTGTATGGTAGAGAACCTCGTTTACCGATGGACAACCTTTTCACCCCACAAAGGAAATATTTCGGCGAAAATCCAATTGAGACCATCTTGCGGAACAAATATAATGCTCACCAGCTTGTCCACCGAAATGCTCTCAAAGCATTTCATAAACGACAGCGTCTACAATCCAAACGTGCACGTCTGCCCACATTTGCAATCGGAGACCTCGTGTATTTCCGCAAACACAAGCGTACTTCTAAATTGGACGATCATTGGATTGATGGATATAAGATCATACAGAAAACCTCTTCAGTCAACTTCGTGATTTGGCACGAAGAGTGTAACCACAGAACGAAGGCTCACGCCTCTCAATTACGCCTAGATGTTCAACGTCTAATTACTGCCCCTACACTTTTGTCCAGCTGTTCTGTTCGTAAGTCCACTCTTCAACTCCCGCCTTCATCTTTTTCTTCTTCTTCTTCCTCTTCTTCATTACTCCCTGATGACTCTTCCATTTCATCTCATCTTGATGATCCACCCTCCCCTCCTCCTCAATCCGCCACGATTGATCGTCAGCGTCAATTTCGTGATTCTTCTACCTCGGAAGATGATGTTCCTATCCCTGAACTTGTTCATCGTCTTTGGTCCCGTGATGTTTATCGTGCTTCGCTTCCTCCCGTTCCCTCTGGACCTCCCGCAGACTATCACTTGCCTCCCTCTACCTCTGTCCTCTCTGATGCTATTCTTGCTCCCTCTACCACAGCTACCACCACCCATTCCTTGGTACCTCCTGCTCTTCCGCTCTCTGCCTATCCCTCGGCGCCTTCCGGTTTTTGCTCTCCAGTGGATTACGACTTAGAGTCCGCCACGGCCTCTATTCCCAGCACTATCGCTGAAGACATTATTTCCTCTCCCGTCCGCCATCCCCTCAAGCGGCATCTTTCTAATACCTCGGAAGATTCTCCTCCCCACCCCAAGTGGTTTCGTTTGCCACAAGAACATGTCCGTCCTTTATTTTCTCGTTCCAGACTCCCTGTACGCCAGTCTCTTAGTTCACAGCGAATGACACAGTTGTTTCCTTCTACTCTGCGTAAGCCTTCCAAACTCTCAAAACAACATCGTTCCCGTATTCCAGTTCGAACCCCTACAGTTAGTTGTCATCCTCCTCCACGTACCTTCCCCCGTCATCCAGCCCGTTCCCCTCTCCGCCCCTCCCGCGACCTTCCCGTCCTGTTCCATCTCCTCATGTCATCCACACTGTCTCCTCTCCTTGTCAACGTCAATGTTATGATCCAAGATTGTCATCCCGACAGGTTGCGAAAATTGAAATGCTTAAAATTATATCCCAGTCGTTCATCCCTTGACTTTCCAGTTTATTGTCAGAGGTCGCTTCTCGTACCTGTTACCATGTTGAAGTCGCCATGTTTTTTGTTTTGTTTTTCTATTTATTTTTTATTTAATGATTGAATAAAGAATCGTTTGTTAATTTTAATCATCTTGCTAATGTAGGTATTAACCTAATGACTTGTGCTTTATGCTTGCTCCTTATGTGCTTACATTTACCCATGCCCGCTCTACATAGTCTTTCTTTGTGTCTGCTCAATCTTTTGATAGATGCCCATTTTATCATCCCTTTTGTATTCCTATTGTTTATGTCTAATTTTTTTTTCTCTCACTCACTCCTTTCTTGTTTGGAAAATTCTTCTGTCCACCATCCTTCCCTCCTCTTCATTCGCTATCCTTCCTGCTCTCCCTCCTACTTCATTCCCTTCGCGTACTAACCCAGTGCTTTACCCCTTGATTACAACTCCCTGCTATTGGAGTATGTCATCCTACATTTTACCATGCACTAGCTGCGTATAGCCAGTCATATAATTTACGAGCGATTAGCTTACGTAGAATGATACATCCTGACTTTGTTGTTCCCTTTGATGATTTTTCCCATTTTATCGTTTGTTTTTTAATCATTTCGAGTTGATAATTATAACGTATAGTTAATAGTTAGCACTTATGTTTGTATTAAAGTAGTGCTTCTTCATATATTCATTTCATACCTACGATGTTGTCCATGATTACCCACATTCAATGCCCAGGTCATTAAGGCTCTAGTAGGCCGTATATTTTTTTCTTCCTTGAGCATGTGTGCGTTAGCACGGCAATTATGTTACTGATGTAATCATTTTGATTTCTTGTGTTTGAGATGTAGTGCCTTTTTTAGCGCATCTATTTGCATTAAGAGTGTTAATGCCATTCATTATATTTACGTTGTGTCATTTTTTTCGGGTTTTAATTTTTCTGGGATGAAAATGTCTCCCCCAGGGATACATTTTGGTGGCCCCGGGTTGTATGTGACAGGTAGGTCTATTCCTACTACCTAAGAGCAAATAGCGCTACTATTATTAACTAGAATATTGTATTACAGACTAGCTAGGTACTTTTACACTAGTCGTAAAGAAATGACGTCATCAAATCTAGTATGGAAAAACAACATAGCTAAGACCGGAAAGAAAAGGAATGAAATAGTTTTTTGGAGACGGGATCAGCGAAGTTGGTTGGGTTGTCAACATCTTGCAGGTCCTCTTTGTAGTGTGCTATTTCATGGGATGTATGGTTTATACACCACTCAAGAATCTGTACTAATGAACTATAATGAAAGTATCAGAATGAGTAGTCAATTAATAAAGGTATCTGTGCATTTTTAATACCAGCTTGAACTTATTCACTGATCGTTGGTTGAAAGTGACCTTGTTTACATCAGGACTGCTAGCTCATTACAGAAACCAGTATTGTTTGCCTGGTATAAAGTAAACAGTACTGCCCGCTCATTTCAGAAAACAGTAATGCCTTGTATGTTATAAACAGTACTGCCAAAACATTATACGAAAACAGAATTTGCATGCTCTCCATATGAAAACGGTATTGCCAATACATTATATAAGGAAAACAGTATTGCCTGCCCTACATATGACAAACAGTGTTGCTGGTATTGAGTAATAAAAGTAGATAGTGTCACTAAAGTTGAAAAGTCTTCACCACACATGGGAATTAAGAAACCTGGGTTGAAGATAAATCATCTAGAAAAAAACATCTCTTGCGACGGCAAAGGTGTCCTTTTGAAAGATTATCTGCCTCGTGGCAACACAGTTAATGGACAGTACTATGCAGATCTTCTCACCAAACTAACAAAGGTTGTGACCAGGAAAAGAGGGATAACGCGCACTCAAAATCTTCCTTTGCTTCAAGACAACGCGAACTCTCACAAAGCACGGCTTGTGCAGCTAGCAGCCAATGATTTGAATATTGAAATTCTTCCACACCCACCATATTCTCCAGATGTGGCTCCATCAGACTTTTTTTTATTCCCAAATCTTAAAAAACAGCTAAAGGAAATCATTTTGACAGCGATGAAGAGGTTATACTGGCATGTGATGACTGGTTTAGTTTGAAAAATAGGGTGTTCTACTCCCAAGGTCTTTTCAAGGTCAAGCAGAGATGACAGAAGTGTGTCAATTCAGACGGTGGCTATACTGGAAAGGAATAAACACTATACAAAATTTCAGCTGTCTGTGACATGTCCTTCATGGTCAGGCCCAAGACTTATGTCAATCCCCTTGTACGAGGCGTGTTCAAATGAAACCCGTCCCAGTGGCTTTATAACAAATATATGTAAGTTACCTCAGCAGGAGTAGTAGAATTAAATACAGCAATTGTTATGAAGCACGTACTCACTGGGGTTCTTTAGAAATAGTCACCATAGGCATTCAGACATGCATCCCCCTGCTTGGGTAGACGGCGGATGCCGTCCGAGAAAAATGACTTATTTTGCTTATTGAACCATTTGGTCACCGAGGCCCTGACGTCTGCATCGGAGTCGAATCGTTGTCCCTTTAGAGATTTTTTAAGGGTCCGAACAAATGAAAGTCGCATGGTGACAGATCGAGGCTGTAGGCTGGGTGTGGCAGAACTTCCCACCTTTTCCTTGCTAACGCTTCCTGCACAATCTTCGCAACATGTGGACGAGCATTGTCGTGCAACAGAATCACACCACGCGAAAGCATGCCGGGTCGTTTATTCTTGATGGCTGTATGCAGGTTGTCTAGTGTGTCTTTGTAGCGGATGGCATTGATGTTCAAGCCAGGCTCTTTAAAGTCAACCAATAGAAGCCCTTCATGGTCAAAAAATGCGGTCAGCATAACCTTACCGGCGGAAATCTGTGACTTGAATTTTTTGGGTTTTGGTGATCCGGGATGTTTCCATTGTATGCTCGCTGCTTTAAGTGCTCAAAGTGGTGGCACCACGACTCATCGCCTGCCACTATGCGCAACAGAAATGCATCACCCTCCTCTTTGTATCGCAGCAGGTGGTTCAAACTCCACCCCATGCGTTCTTCCTTATGGCGATGGCTTCTTCTGTCGCAACAATATGCACCTGACCTGGCCGCGGAAGATCTTTCGTTAACTGACGTCCTTCTCGAAACATTCGTGCCCAGTCTTTCACTGTAGTCTTAGACACACTTTTGTCACCATACACTGCTTTCATTCGGCGATGAATGTCGGCTGGTCGACATCCTACGGCTGTTAGGAACTGGATCACTGCTCGCTGATCGACCTTGGACGGATTCCGTATCACACCGGCCATTATTTTAACGGTCTGCAGCACAAACAATGAATACTAGGAGAATGAAAACTTACACACTTGTACATTCGTATGTGCTTATTACGTCAGATGTGACGTCATCATGCTCCTCCCACAAATGTCTTCTTCGCGCAGCACGGGCGGGTTTCATTTGAACACGCCTCGTACTTACAAATTAAAATAAATAATAGTAAAAAAGTCTTGGATGTATCTTCCAATGAAATTATAAAGTCTGTCACAGTAGTTGTGATATCTCTTTTACTATCTGGTCTCTAGCTTTTCTCATCATTGTCAATCGTTATTGAACCGCTCACAGTGTTTGTAGGATTGGATACACATAGACTCAACTTACATTACGCCACGTCTGTTCGAGGTTTCTGAGACACACTGGTAATCAAGAAGACTTTCCTTCAGCCCGCCCTCTAACTACGGGGGACTAAGGTGTTTAATATTGTTTGACCACTAGGCTCCAGTTAGCAAGATCAAAGGTCCTGAAGTCTTTAGTTTGTACTTGATCACGAACTAGATCAGGAACGATCATACAACATTGAACAAAAGGTAATAGGTGGCTATGGTGTTCCAACAAGCTCACCCACCACTGATGTTCATGAGGCGACCATGTCTTCAGAGTTTGTATATACATGAATGATTCATGGTAGTATGTTACAGAGATAGCATGATAAGATAGTGTCTACTGTGCAGAAGATAACAAAATACAAGAATAAATCACATGTTATGATACATGGGTATGATATAACCTCTCCCTTCCACTTTGGATGCCAAATCATTTATGTACTTGCTGGTATGCCGTACACTTCCAGGCAAGAACTAGCCATGATATATTTGGCTAACCAATTAATTATTATGCTTCCTGACAATGCCTGTTGATGTTATCTCTGGTTAGCGTCACTGGCTTCCTGTATACCCTTTTTATTATGTCTGATACAATCAAATCGTAAACAAAATCTGAAGTAAAATGATATTAGTCACACATATATATTTAATAACCTTACATACCCTCTAGGATTAATAAGCGCACAGTGAGACTGTATTTGATGAAGTATATCTGCCCTTCATGCAGCGCGAAAACAACTTTTCTTGCAGATACTGTCTTCGTCAATCACTCTGGCGTCTGGATTTTTTGTGTGTATGATTTTAAACGGGCCGCTCTATCCTTATATTTGGGCGACCATCTCGTACGAGAAAACGAAGTCTTGAGTCCGCTTAGATTTTCGTTTGATCTGTTGGTTTGAGGCGATCTGTGCTTTTTCTGTACGTGTTTTCTCTTCTTTTCAATACACACTTATATCTTTATTTAATTTCTATGTGTCCTTTCATTTTCCCAATAGGAAGCGTTAATTCTATCCATGTTTTATCGAGATCGGTTGAGATATGAATTTATAATAATTTTTTTAAAGATCATGAGCTAACTATGAGCAGATGTGATGACTACGAAAAATATTAATTATTTTTAAAACTACTTACATTTGAATAATATCCTTTTGGAAATCACTCATACTCTATCTCCTGTTGTAAATTATTATAGTTTAAATGTCTCTCCTCCAAGCGTGCTCTTGTAGCTTTAGATTTTCTTTCCTGCCAATGCACATTTTTAAGGCCGGCCATGTTTCATATATTCACTCCGTCCTACACTTTCTCCAATGCTGTTTGGCTTAGGCAAAACGCAAATATTTCAGCCACCGTCAACTTCAAAGCAAGACCCATCCAGTTGTCCCTTCACCCTTATCGCTATGTCGCGTTTTACTTTTTTTGTTTTCACAAACAATGCTAGTGAGACCAAATCTTGCTACAGCCCCCAGCTGATTTATTTCAACGAACTCCTCTTTTAATGGAATAGCACTGTTCAGAGTTAAATATAAATATAAATATATATATATATATATATATATATATATATATTTATATATATATATATATATATATATATATATATATATATATATATATATATATATATATACATTAACAAGCTACATATATCTCACAAAAGGATATGATACACTTGAGGCACATGTGATGTCATCATCTCTCGTCCTTGCTCCAGTCGGAGTCTGGGGTCACCACTGCTGTCGGGTTTTCCGTACGACTAGCCAGATACAATCACCAGTGCTTGCTGTAGTGGTTTATGAATATACTATTTTTTATGTTGAGGTTGCTAGCATCATTTATATAACAACTTAGCAAGAAAACATTTTAATTCACATGTGAAAAATAAATGTTTACAACTTACCCCAAGATATTGGGTTATACACAGCAAGCGATTTGCACCGGATGAGTGAAATTGATAATATCAATAAATCTTGAAAGCAGGAATCTTGATGCCGTTTAATGCGAAGTTAGGAGACAGGTAAAGTAGATTTAAGAATGCAAATTATACGAATCTATACTACTCACAAAAAGTAGGGGATATTTTAAGATGGTATGTATTATTTCACAAAAGAGTGGATTTCGTAATTTAATGGTTGTATGGACATATCGAGCACGCTCTTCTCTACTCTCACGTGCAATGTCATGTTGACCTGGTGACTCGTGATGAGTAAGCCAATCCCAAGAACAGAGGTGGGGCCCATCCGTAAAGTTCACACATTATTCTTTTTTTTTTAAATGCGTGTATCTCGGGTTTGATGAACACTACTCACCATGGACAGGTATAACAAAACTCTGCAACAGATAACATTTCTTTTCTTCGTCACGGAACGTTTGACAGAACAGCAGAGATGGTTAGGCATAGGCATGTTGCAAACCGGAAGTCGACAAGTGAATGTTGCTCGGAACCTCAATATTTCACAGTCAGTTGTCAGCAGACTGTGGAACAGGTATCAAAATTTCCGCACCGTGGCTGATCTGCCTCAGACTGGCCGCCCAAGAGTCACTACACGCCGCCAAGACCAACTTCTTGTTACTCAGGCCCTCAGAACTCGGACTCTAAATGCTACTCAACTTCAGCAACACCTTCAACAGACCACTGGGATCCGGGTCTCAACTCAGACAGTACGAAACCGTTTGCACCAAGTGCAACTGGCCTCACGCATACCGTTTGTAGCTTTGCCCATGTCACCACAACACAGGCGAGCAAGAATGGATTGGTGCCAACGTCCTAATCGGTGGACCAATCAACAGTGGGCATCAATGATGTTTTCTGATGAGTCCCGTTTCGTTTTGGATTTTCATGATCGTCGAATACGTGTCTGGCGACGGCGAGGTGAGCGTTACCAGCCTCCTGGAACTGTTGCACATAACCGTTATGGAGGTGGCAGTGTAATGGTGTGGGCAGGCATCTGTATGAATGACAGGACTGACCTTCACATATGCCAGGTCAATATCACAGGGCTCTACTACCGTGACAACATCATCGAGCCTATCGTTGTGCCATTTGCTCAACGGCACGGACCAGATTTCATCTTCCAGGATGACAATGCACGTCCTCACCGTGCTCGCGTCGTCCAAGATCACCTTCAGATACAGCATATCCGAACGTTACCGTGGCCGCCGATGTCCCCCGACCTGTCTCCTATTGAGCATTTGTGGGATCTCCTGAATAGCCGCATCCAACAACGTCCAGCCGCTCCACAGATTCTTCAGCAGTTATCCCAGGCCCTTCAGCAGGAGTGGCAGAGAATTCCTCAAGACAGCATCAGAAGGCTTATTTGCAGTATGGGACGTCATTGCAATGCATGTTTAGCGGCAAACGGGGACCCTACACGTTTTTAGACATATTGGAATATTTTTGTGAAAATGAAGTACCTACCCCACCTTGGTTGCCAGTGCGACTAAAATCATGTGAGTAAAGCCATAACACTTCTTATACCGCAAATGTGTTGTTATGATGCTCAAGTTTACTTGTACGAAGGAATAAATGAACTAATTTGAAATATATTGTCTTTGGATAACTTCTAAATTCAATATCCCCTACTTTTTGTGACAGGTATATAAAGTGAATAGTAAGTTGAATACGAGAATATAGAACGGCAGAAACATCTATCTCGTACCATTGCTAAAGTGTTATAAACAAGCACACAAATGTCAGTTCTCTAGACCTAAAGGTCTATTATATTTGGACATGTGACACAATATAACCGGCAAGGATGAACGGAACGCGCCTCGCCAAAACGAGGTAAAATGTTCTTTAACAAAAAAAAAAGCACACAAGTAAAGAAACACAATTTAATGTTACCGTCGAAACTGGGCTATGTTTACGACAAACAATATACTTATCAAAATGTGGAATTATACAGATATTTTGACAGAGATATAGACAAGGTCGGAGCAACAGATAATCATACTGAAATTTTTTGAGCTAATATATGAAAATTAAAAGAAATTGAGACCAGTAAAGCAATAAACAAAAGAATATTCAATTGAAATGTCAAATCCGTTCTATTGTATATCTGTAAAACATGGACAGCAGCAAATATGACAACGAGAAAGAGAAATGATTGTCATAAATAAGTGCTAGCGTAGAACAGAAGGATTGAATGGTATAACAATATCAATAATGTGGTCCTGATGTCAAAGTAGCAGACAAACAACTAGTGAAACAATATCAATAATGTGGTACTGATGTCAAAGTAGCAGACAAACAACTAGTGAAACAATATCAATAATGTGGTACTGATGTCAAAGTAGCAGTCAAACAACTAGTGAAACAAGAACTGACGTTAAATAGGACACGTGTTAAGAACATTTGTTGATAGCATTACAAAGTTGTTCCTATTGTGAAAACCCCAGGGTAAGAGACATATCTAAAGATAAAGGTAGTCCTATAACAGATACTGCCGTAGGGAGTCAAGTGTTCGATACTTCACTGTTCTAGGTTCTGTTTCGAGACGTAGGGTGACGAGTTCCTTCTTTCTCTACCTTTGCCTTCCCTAATGCAAGAGCAGCATCAGGTGTCCATTTACAGGTGATTAGACGTGAACGTGCAGCACCCGTGTTTCGTACCCAAGAAATAGGGTGAGATCAAACCATACATGGAGAAGAGATGTGGTGATAGACATAAAGAAGTCATCGAAAGACCATGAACTGATGGCACAGATCAGGAAAGCGTGGCATGTTTTATTGAGAACCTGCGCTCCACGATGTGTTAAAGGTTACTTACGATGATGATATACCCGCTGGTTTTCTGGTAATACGAGAGTAACAGGTGGTAGACATGTTGATTCTAACAATGACACTCGCATGAAATTAATAGTAAATGTATAGTCACAACGTTTAATGTTGGTGGTACTATGTACTTTTGGGGAGTCAATTGTCATTGAAAAATGTCGATACTACCAGAGATATCTAATTAAATTAAGAGATACAGGTTTTCTTTAAGTAACTAATGCAAAAGTAAACAGTCTCGTTTATATGTTTATTATGTTAGTAAAGCACATTGGAAATTGTGAACACAAAAATGCAAAGTTAGATTAAAATTATGAGAATTTAGCAGCACAATGCATAATGTAATATACTTGTCCATAGAAAGCTTGATTTATTCAAAATTTAATAAATTATATTACTTAAAAATATTTATTGTTAAAAACATAGATGTTTCCCTTGCAAGACAGTTTCCTCCCTTAAATAACAATATTGTACATTACGCCGTTATGGAATCAATTATTGTTTCTCATATCCGCCATGTGTACTTAATATCGCATTACATAACCACTTTTAAACATATTATTAAACATATTATCAGAGCGATAGAACAAGAAGCAATCTGATCATCAGATTAAGTCCCTGCGTCCGATAAGTGTTTCGGCCCTATATACTCCTTTACACTCTAAGGGGGGACGGGCCCACTTGGGTCATGACTCCCAAGCGTCTCAGCCTCCTGTTGTCTTGTAAGAGACCAAAATTATACCAATAGTTTTTTTTTTGTTTGTTTTTTTTTTGTTTTTGTTTTTTTTTTAACTGCGTAGTTATAAACATCCCGGGAGCCGCGCTAGCGTAGTGGTTACCACACCGCTCTGGCGACCGGGTGATCCAGGATTAAACCCGGGTGACGGCATTTGAGGATTTTTCGTCGACCGGGAATTGGACTGGATTAACTCGAGACCTGGCGAGAACATTTGAAGGAGTGTCGTCGACCAGGGACTGGCGGCTCCTGAGCCGACCCAGCTGTAATGGGTTCCTCCGAAATCGGAGAGTATTTGCCTGAATGGCGAGGGACACCTGTCTCTGTACAAGAAAAAAGGGATACTCACGTAAAATCAATGTCACGTTAGACATTAATAATAACCTGAGATTTCGCCTCGAGTATTAGCGGGCGTACGAAAAAAAAAAAAAAAAAAAAAAAAAAAAAATCCCATCTTACCAGTGCTATATTCATCAAATGTAATATTTTAAGTAAGATTGCACACATTAGAAGATAGTAATTTCTTCTTCTTTCTCGTTCGCCTTCAGACTTCCACAGACTCTAATAAAGGCAGTAGTCAACTCAAGTTTCCCAACATCTCTAAACAGTTTTTTGTTGACAGAAGTGGGTTGTTGCCATATGCTACTCCGTTCATTACTGATTACAGGAGAGTGTATATGTGCCACATTTTTCCGCTAAAATTCCGCTTCATCGTGACACCACTACGAACAATGTTTGTGCTAACTTGTTTTCTACTGTTTAGTACCACCGTCGTTATCTACCAGAATGTGTTCTATATACATTTTAAACAAGTTCTTATACAAGGCATTCCACTTGGGCGTGTTTTCTATTCCGATATACAAGGTATATTACGAGGATCTAAGAAATGGAATATTTCTGATCTTTCAACACGTTGTTAACAACATGACAGGAGCCATACCAATTGTTTATGTAACTATTGGTTGTGCAGCAATTGGAATCTAGAAAAATGTGATAACCAACCGACAAAGGAATTTGACATATTCTGACAGAAGCACTCTAAAAGGCGTATTAAAGTCCCAAAAAACAGTATCAAGGACAACTAAAACTTTAATTAGACTTTGTTTACTGTACATTGTGTAAAGCGGCTTTGGGTTTTTAATTGTATATGTTACTACAATAACTGATCAAACAACTGGGCAGCAACAAGTTAAGGAGTTAGCTAAAATGTTCGTCTTTTGTATTAATAGCATTGGAAACTAATTTATAATTTCTTCTGTGTCTCGAAAGACAAATTAAATAATTCAACTGTCAAATAAATACAAGCTCATTTCTCTGTCAGGTTAAAACAAATTTCGGTTAACATTTCCAGTCGCTTACTTACTTACTTAGTCGTTCCCCTTCAAGATTGTGGTGTAAAGAAATGTGCCTTTCACCCCCCGGGGAGGGGGGGGGGGAACGGCGATTTAAAATGCCGGTGGGAGAGGGTTTTCATTTCCATTGACTTTTTTTACGATTTTGGTTTTCCATGATGTGGTTTGATACAGTAACATTGGTTCTGCGTTAGAAAGTATATAATGCCCGAAACCTGCCGCATTTCCCAACCAATCCCCAACCAAAACATCCAGGATATAATTGTCAGGAAATATCATCGATGTTGCAACTCTAGGATACATAATATTAACAGTTGTGTGATCGTGATAATAACAAAAAGACTAAACAGCTGATATAATTGTAGATGTATAAATAAATCAGTATATTATAATGGTCGTCATCTATTACACTTTTACACTGAATGTTTGGTTTTCCTATTATTCCCGATTCAGTCTTCTGCTATTTAAAATATTCTTCAAGTCTTTTATTCGACAAGACGATACGTCAGAAATTTAGCATAAAATAATTCTCTAATTAAAATCTTGGTTGAAATGTTTATGCACTAAGTAATATTGTGGGCTGTTCTTGAAGACTTTTCTGTGTGTGTTATTTTTCTATTAAATTAAGAGATTTATCTCCTCTGAGAGGATTGGCTCAAGTCTGACAAGTTATATTGATTGTTCTTTCCTTGTAGCAAGTTTGATTTGCTGAGGAGGTTATGATGTTATACCTAAAAGGAAAGAAATCTGTGTCTGTGTTAACCGTGTGAGGTCAAGCACATGTAGGCCCCTGACTCTAAAAGATGATGATGAGGTATTTGCAGGGAACCTAACGCTACCTCCCTAGATCTCACACGGTCACTATTTTGGCTCTAGTGTCTGGTGTATGATGTACCTAATGTCTAGGGGAGAAATGGAAATGATAGTACATAAACACAAAACACTTTAACTCACTATAAGGAATTGACTAAAACAGTGGTTAAGGTTTTTCTTTAAAAATTCAATATTTTCTTTTTACAATTTAATCTGCCTGTCCCGCCATCTCTTTTGGACAGGTCTTTGAAAATGAGGAAAGGATAGTTTACATAAAAAGGATTAACTAAAAATGTGTGGACTCTTTGTCCAATAAGTATAAAGTCACTCTATCTCTCCTGTTGGTGTATTCACAGATTACAACTTTATTATCTAATAGTGTGTGTCACTTGTTAGGAGGGGCTGTAGTTTCATCACGCCCCATAACATCCTGGGTATGATTGAAAATATCAAAGTTTAGTGTAACTGAAGTGTCAGATATACCCAGATGCTAACACATCACCTGGGATTCTTTGTAGAAGGATAATTCAGTATATCGTTGCAGAAAATATAGATATCTCAACACGCACAAGCTCCTCCAGCTATCTGCTGACAGCATAAACGTTTTACCGGAGACTTGTTGGCGTTACACTCACACATCAGGTTTCCTGTCACCGGCTGGTAACAGGAAATAAAACCACTGCAATAAAAAGACACCCTGGCCTTTTTATATCTGATCACGCTTTATTATTATTATTTACATATGGTGGTATGAGGTCAGCCTCGAGTGCAAACAGATGCACTCGCCCCTAATTTTATATGACTCACACCTTGCTGTGACCAAACTTCAGGTCCCTATGGCAGATACGACACTGTACTTTTACATAGTTTTCCTCAATACAATAACGTGGAGTAACCACATTTCGTTTTGTGTGATTTGCTCTTCTTTTTTTTTTATTTAAATTATAAACGCTCCAGGCATGTTGAACAGTGTTCATGGAACACGGAGGCTTACTAACATATTCTAATACAATAATATTAAAACAAAATCATGACAATATACAACAGTTAGATACAGTTCAATGTGAGGACTCAACAATGTCTGCTCACGGCATGTCCTTCACTTTTCCCAATAGCAGTATCTAACTTTGGCAGTTGTAATAAACATATTAATACATAAAGCATTCTTACCACAATTTCAAGAAATAGTAACAAATAACGCTGACTTGCAAAGAATGGCCTCAGTTTTCCTCTGCACTGCCCAGACTGCGAATTAATTCTTTATTTTATAAATTAACACAGCTGATCTCAGCGTATTTGATAGAAAAAGTTTTTGTCAACTGGCGATGAGCATTGAAAGCTTTTTGCTAATATCTATTAGTACTAGCCAATGGAAAACTTGCGACTACCAGAATTCAAATGTAGTTTTTGAAAAACAAATACAAATTTCCAAACCAAACTCTGTGTCTGGTAGTCTGCGTTAGTTATGCCCAATAGAAAAGGATGTTTCGTTTTTAGTTACATTTTTCCTAGCTCTCCCCTTTCACTCCTATACCAACTAATAGAATTTGAATTACTACCATGCCTCTTTCAAACTGGCGTCCCCACTAACGTTATGAAAAAAACAAGCAGGAACCACAGTCTTTCCGTCATAAATAACTAACGTGTTTGAGTGACGTCAGAAATGCATTACTCGGCGAGAATTTAAACTGTCTGTGTGTATATATCATCGGGCCAATCCCACCGCGTGTCAAGCGAAGCGGGGTTTTGCGCGGCGGGTGTTAGAATTGGCGTTAATTATTACTGTTGTCTCGTGTTACACTACCAAAAAATGTAAGGATTACTACTATTAGAGGCGTTAAAGTTAAAGTATTACGTTAATTCAGACAGTAACTTGGCGGCACATTTCTGGAAGATCGTTAATTATAAGTCTTGCCGCAGTCTCTATTAGATCGGGCAAAATGTTAAAAATGTTTAAAGTACGTCACAAGGAAAGCGAGTAGGTTTATACGACGGGATCGTTTTTAAGCATTACCATGGCACAAAATTCAGTGCGATGCTGGCGTGTGAGAGGATTATAGTCAGACACAATCGGGCGGGGTTATTTATTATCATAGGACTAAAATCTTACTGAAATGAGCGATTATCTGGCAGATTTTACTTCATTCCTGAAAGTTCGCCCAATCCACCTCCATGTTTCCTGTTTAACATCAGTGAAATAACACTGAAACGTGTCAGGTTATATCCCTCCTGTATATATTAATTTAGAGGCAAGGAACATTATACATGTAATATAACAACATATATTTACAGTTTCAAATTACAATTACAACGTTAATAAACAATGAAAAACAAAAACAACCAAACGAAACATACATAAAATCCTCTTCAAACATATCAGACTAAAGTAGTATATAATCAGAAGACATGGAATATTGGAACAGTCCCCGTCTGAATGAGTAGGAAATGAGCGTGGTTTTAGATTATGTAACAAAGATCTCTTAAAGCATCATGTGGGAATGAAAGGATATAGTTTGCAAGATTAATGAGAGTGGAAGGGCAGAATATTAGACAGGCCTGTGCGCCAAATTCTTAACCCTTCGAAAATAAAGTTCGATCGTTCGTTCGTTCGTTATCAGATATAGATGTAATGGAGTGAAGTGTTACAGACTTCACTGTATTAGGTCCAGCTTTATAAGATGGGGTGACTAGTTCCCTTCCTCGCTATCTTTTCCTTCATAACTCCAGAGCCGAATTAAGTCCACATTTACAGGCTGTTTTGGCTAGAACGTGACGCTACCAAGTTCTGAACCCTTCCTAAAAATTACATCAAATAAATGTAGATAAGGTTTTCTACTTTATGCAACAGCTAGAATATGTACATGAGCGTCATTAACCAAATCAGCAGATAGATAAATAGATAGCTAGAAAAATAGATAGAAAAAAAGACAGATAGATAGATAGATAGATAAATAGATAGATAGATAGATAGATAGATAGATAGATAGATAGATAGATAGATAGATAGATAGATAGATAGATAGATAGATAGATAGATAGATAGATAGATAGAAAGATAGATAGATAGATAGATAGATAGATAGATAGACAGATAGACAGATAGATAGATAGATAGATAGATAGATAGATAGATAGATAGATAGATAGATAGACAGACAGACAGACAGACAGACAGACAGACAGACAGACAGACAGACAGATAGATAGATAGATAGATAGATAGATAGATAGATAGATAGATAGATAGATAGATAGATAGATAGATAGATAGATAGATCAGTTCGGGTTCGTATTTTTCAGGGGAGTTTACTAAGGTAAGTTTATTTTTTTAAGGGACAGAATTACGTAAAGTTAAAAAAGAAATTTGGAAGTAGCTATTTACTTTGTTTAATCTAGTAATAATTTAAATTAATTTTTTTTTTTTTTTGGCAGCATGTGCTTATGTATTGCTTGAGAAGTATTTTAATTTTTAAGTTTCGTAATTATTTTGACGTCTCGTGTTTTTTTTAAGAATACATGTTACAGGAGCAGACTACGTATTCAATAATTTACTATATTTGCATTTGTAACTTTCAATTTATAAGGAAAAGAAAATAAAATGATACTAGTCAAACTGTCTGAACAAAAAGAAGAAAGTGAAATAATACTAAAAAGAATGGAAAGTGAAAAACAGGAGATTAACATAGGAAGAGAAGGGAATGTAGCATTGGATGAAAATAGGAAAGTGGTCAAAAAGAACAAAAGCAACCTAGAAGAAACTATCATAGAAACTATCAAAAAACGATTTGAGGGACTGTTACCACACTTAGCGGAAGAAGTTAGGGAAATAATGACAAGTTTAAATAAGGATTTTCTTGAGAACTTGATGGATAGTGGGTCCACAAGTACAGGAAATAAAGAATAAGAGCAAAATTGATAGTTAACCAAAATAAAAGGTATACTAGATGATGATAAAATTCAATTTAGAAAGATTTAGAATTATCCAGTGGAATTGTAGGGGTATTAAAAAAAATTTTGCACCCCTACTATCAGAGACTGGAGGAAATACTGATATATATGCTCTTCAAGAGACCCATTTAAACCCAAATAATAGATATAGTTGTAAGGGCTTTAAGATACTTAGACACGATAGGAAAGAAGGTAGAGGAGGAGGTGTCGCAGTCTTAGTTAGCGAAAAATTTAAAATCATAGACTGGGAAGTATTTAATACAACCAATATAGAAGGTATCCAGGTTACTATAGCAGCTGAACCAAACAATCTAACAATTCTAAATGTATATGCTAAAGATGGCACAATTAAAGATGAAGAAATACTAGCCATAAGCACCAGACTAGGCCCCAAAACAATCATAGTAGGCGATTTTAACTCCCATCATTGTGCTTGGGGTGGACAACATGCAGATAATGCAGGAAAATGCCTACTTGACTTCATAGAAAACAATGAACTACTAATACTAAATAATGGATCTGCAACAAGAATTAATCCACAAGCTAATAGGGCAGACTCAGCAATAGACATAAGTATAGCAACTAACAACCTAGCGAATGTAAATTGGGAAGTGTTACAAGACACAAACTCAGATCATCTGCCCATTGTAATAACCATGCATGAAAATGTCATTCCAAACCCAGAACCAGAGAAACCTACCTTCAACTATAAAAAAGCAAACTGGGAAGCTTTCCAATCAGAGCTGGAGGTGATGGAATATAAAGACATGGAATCAGATGATACGGACTTGTGGGCGGAAACACTGACCAATGAAATTCTGAAAATAGCAATAAAGTATATACCAAATAAAAATATGCCACAACACCTTAAACCAATAAGTAACATTAATAAGAAAAGAGAAACTCAATGGAATAAAGAACCAGTTGCCTGGTGGAATAAAAGCTGTGCAGAAATTCATGAGAGAAGAAAAAGGGCCTTACAAAAATATAGAAATAACAGAACAGAAGAAAATTATGATAAGTATAAACTTATTAGGAATGAATCTAACAGAATAATATTCAAAGCCAAAGAAACTAACTGGAAGGAGTTTTAATAATAATAATAATAAATTCTTTAAGCACCAAACACGGCGCATAAGGCAGAAACCAGTGCTCTCCAGGTTGTTCGTTGTGACGCCACTCCTCTTAGCTCTTGCACATTATTTAGGCCCAACGTTCTTCCTTCTCTTATTATTGTTCTTCTGAGTGTTTCTTTTGGTCTTCCTTTTTTCCTCTTACCCTCAGGAACCCAAGTGAGCGCCTGTAGTGGTATTCTGTTGTTTTGCATCGTCTTTTCCTTATATAGTCGCAGACATATTTCTGCCTAGAGTCTTCTCTTATTTGTCGATTAGTCTTGAATTCTTTCCAACTGATGTTTTGTCAGTCACTTAAACCTAGCACTCAAATTAGAGAAGTATGGAAAAAGCTTAAGGCAATCAAAGGGAACAATAAGAAAACAATAATGCCAACAATCAAACTATCAAAGAGAGCAGAAACAGATAAAGAAAAAGCTAATGCCCTTGCCGAGTATTTCTATAAAGTCAGTGCAAAAAGTAGCCTTGGACAGGAAGAAAATGAGAGAAGAGAAAGACTTAGGATACAGTTTTTAAAAGAACTACCAGACCAGATAGATGAAACAAACTATTTAGATGCTGATATAACAGAGGAAGAAGTAACTAATGCAATAAAAGATAAATCTAATACTGCCTCAGGGCAAGATATACTTAGTTATGAAATCCTTAAGAAAGTACCCAAAAGAACTATAAACATAATAACTTCACTTTATAACAAAATCTGGAACTTAGGAAAGATACCAAAAGCATGGAAAGTAGCTATGATAGTACCCATTCTAAAACCCAATAAGGAAGCCCATGAAGTAAGTTCATATAGGCCTATCTCCTTAACATCACAACTAGGTAAAATACTGGAAACTGTTGTGAATAAAAGAGTTAAATTCTACCTGGAAAAAAACCAGTTATATAGCCCAAACCAGTCAGGGTTTAGAGCAGACAGAAGTACAGTAGACCAGCTTGTAAGATTAGAACATGATGTAAAGCTAGGGTTCAAGAGGAAAGAGAAAACAGTGGCAGTCTTTCTAGATGTAGCTAGAGCATATGATGAATGCTGGCGCGATGGAGCTCTTTACAAAATGAAAAAGATTGGCATTACTGGTAAAACCTATAGGTATCTAGAAAACTTTTTACAGGACAGGTATTTTGCTGTACAGGTGAATAATGATAGGTCAGAAATATATGAACAACAGAATGGGATTCCTCAAGGATCAGTGATCTCTCCTTCAATTTTCACTATAGCTGTAAATGATTTAGCAGATGAATTTAATGACATAAAGAATGCAGTATCACAATTTGCAGATGACTGTGCCATTTGGCGATCTGGAAAAAACTTGGACCATGTTTACAAAAAACTTCAAAATCAAATAGACAAAGTTTCAGAGTGGATGAAAAGTTGGGGCTTCCAAATTAATGTAAACAAAACAGTAGGTATGATTTTCAGCAAAGGAAATTTAAAAAAAATAACAAAATCAATATAACCATTAAAGGACAGAAAATATGTACCTCCTCAACAACTAGATTTCTGGGCATAACTTTAGATAAACAACTAAATTATAATAAACATATAGACAATTTGGTAGAAAGCTGTAGGGGACCCCTAAATATACTAAGGATTGTAAAAGGTAATGGATGGGGGGCCAGCAATAAAATAATGCTTATGTTCTACAAGTCCTTCATCAGGGGGAAACTGGATTATGCCAGCATAGTCTATGACTCAGCTGCAGCTTCTAACAAAGCAAAACTGGACAGGATTCAAAATGCAGCCATGAGAACTATTACAGGTGCATTTATATCGACACCAGTAGAAGCTCTAGAAGTAGCTCTCGGCATACCTCCCCTTGGTCTAAGACGGAAAGAACTGAGATTAAATTATTGGAGTAAAGTAGCACAAGAAGTGACCCACCCAGCACATAAAGCATTTGTCAAAAACCAACCAAGTGTATGGGACGTCCCCTTAAATAAAGATAGATATCCAACAGGATGGAGAACTATAGAAAACCTAATGCAGTTCAAAGAACTATCAAACACAATTGAAAATAGTAATAAATACAGAAGCAAAATACCACCCTGGGAACTAAAAACACCAATCATAGACTACTCACTTACTGAAAAGATCAAACAAAACATAGAAGATAAGGAAGCCAAAATGATAAGTAGAAAGTTCATAGAGCAACTAACTAAACAAAGTCTGGCCGTCTACACTGATGGATCCAAGGGTGATAGTGGGCAACTAGGTGCCGGAGTTGTAATACCACAATGGGGAATAAAAAAGAGCTACAGTATAACGGAAGGGGCATCGATTTTTACTGCAGAGATGGTAGCAATTCTTAAAAGTCTAGAAATAATCGAAGATAACCCACCAGAAGCTGTTACGATATTTACAGACTCACTATCATCACTACAAGCACTAGAACACCCAGGTAAATGTAGCCGGCCAGCCATAAAGGAAGAAATTCTAGCAATTAATACATCACTAGAGAACAGAGGATGTAGTGTGAGGCTAGTGTGGGTTCCAGCACACATAGGTATAGCTGGCAACGAGTTGGCAGACCAGAATGGCAAGAAGAGAAGAACAAGTAAAAACAATATAAAAGCAGGACTGGGAAGGTCAGAGATCAAGAGCCAAGTGAAGGAAACTATAAACGAGGAATGGAAGACAACATGGAAGGAAAGTAGAAAAGGCAGACACGCGTTCAAACTGCTGAAAGAACCAACGAGGACATGCCAGGTCAGAGAAGAATTAAAGATACCATCGAACAAAAAACTGTGGCGTCTCCGACTCGGTGCAGCATACTTCATGGTAGAAGAACCACACTGCCAAGAATGTCAGGAAGAGAATGACATAGACCACTACCTGATCCACTGTAAAAAGTATGAACAACAATGGCTTGAATTAAAAACTTAATATAGAAATCACAATATAGACTTAACAGGTGATAAGGTTTTAAGTATAGATGCCCCAAGAGATGTCCAATCAATACTTAAAAGATATATACATAAAACAAAGGAAAAAATATAAGGTTAGAACTTCAGGAAAATCACCCAACTAAATAGAAATTAAGCAGCAAGAACTAACAAAGCATTAACATCAAAAAAAAATAACTACTCATAGGACAAGGAAAGACAAGTTATTTAAAAAAAGGGACAACAACTCAAAAAGAACAAATACTAATACAAATTAAAACCAAGTGTAAAGGACAATAGTTATCTAGAAACAATACAAAAGAGAAAATAAAATTGACAAATACTAATATAAATAAAAATCAGCAACTGCAAAAGACAACAGTTATTTAAATTGAATACAAAATTAGTAAATAAAATGACACTAAATACCCCAATTATAACCAACTTTCAGGTTGAACAGGGTAGACCAAGATGGAACGAGAAGAGGCAACAATGATCAGAGTTTGAGTGCCCGATCTCCACCCATCATTTCATCAAAACAACAACAACAACAACATGGATACGGATGAAAAAAGTCAATTAGGAGCAGGAATAGCAATACCAAAATTAAAAATTTATAAAAGATACAAAGTAACAGGTAATACATCCATCTTTACAGCAGAATTAGTGGCAATCCTAAAAGCTTTAGAAATAGCTGCAGAAAATCCACCAAAAAAAGTAACCATTCTCACAGATTCCCTATCATCAGTATTAGCTATCAGAAACAGAAATGAATGTAGCAGGCCAGATATTATAGAGGAAATACTACAGGTTAATACATATCTACAAACTATAGGATGCAGTGCAACAATAACATGGATACCATCACATGTGGGGATAGCAGGAAATGAGCTTGCAGACAAAGAAGCCAAAGGGGGGAGAGCTAGCCATAACAAAATTGAAGTAGGCTTAGGGAAGTTTGAAATTAAGAGCTTAATTGCTCAAGCAATAACTAAAGAGTGGATAACAGCATGGGACCAAAGTAAAAAAGCAAGACAATCATATAAAATCCTTAAAAAACCAAGCAAAAAATGTCAAATAAAAGATGAACTAAAAATACCAATTAATAAAAAATTGCTGAGGCTCAAGCTTGGAACTGGATATTTCATGATTGAGGAACCCACATGTGAAGAGTGTCAAGAACCAAACACAATTAGACACTTTCTGGTGGACTGCAAGAAATATGACCAACAGAGGCAAAACATTAAGACATACTGTAGTAACCACAATGTAGAAATGAGGGTAGAAAATCTCATAGGCACAAAGACCCCTTCAGAAATGCAAAAGTTAATAAAACACTATATTACAAAAACTAAAGCTAACATATAAAAAACAAATAAGGATTTGAGTCAGTAGTCCAAACTCGTGAAAGACTCGCCCCAGATACATACAGATTAACCAAGAAACCATCCAGTGAAAATTAAAAACATACTAACTTAGAAAATAGCTTATTTTGGAATTTCTTTTAAAAACCATGTTGAACTATAACTACAAAAGGAAAAATACCGACTAGAGATAATATAGTATAAAATAAATACAAACAAAAACATATTACAATAAAGGAAACACGTCCTGATATAACCAACAACTCCATGTACATGGTAGATGGTTGAAAGGGGCGTGCTACAAAGAAAAGTAGCAAACACATTAAATAAAAAAAAAAAAAAAATGGATACTACTAGAATAACAAAGTGTTTGTCAACAATGAGAAGATTTGCCGATTGTTATACAACTCAACACCATTCATTCATTGAGAAAATTAGAAATGTAGATTATACCAAACGTAAAATCGTTTCGATGCGAGTCACAGGCAACGATTCATCATCATCATCAGTTGCCATCTCCACAACGAAGGTTGGCTGTAATGGATCTCCAACGTCTTATGTCTCTTGTCTTGATGGTGCACTCTGATAGACTCTTTCCTGTCCATCTCTTGATGTTGTCTTCCCACTTATAGCGCTGTCTTCCCCTTGCACGTTTGCCTTCAACTCTCCCTTCTGTTATGGTCTTCTGCAAGGTGTTATGCCTTTTTATGTGGCCAAAGTATTTTAGCTGTCGAACTTTGACCTCCCTCATTAGTTCTCTTTTCATACCTAGATCTTCTAGGACCTCCTTATTTGTTTTCATCTCTTTCCATGAGATACGGCCCATTCTTCTATATATCCACATTTCAAGAGCCTCAATTCTTTCTTCCAACTGCTTATTCATCGTCCATGTTTCTGCACCATACAGAAATGCAGAATATATATAACACTTTATGATTCTCAGTTTTAATTTGTGAGATAACTGTTTGGATGTCAGTATATGTTTCATGTTGTTGAATGTAGCTTTGGCCATTCCTATTCTCTTCTTGATTTCTGTTTCACATCTGCCATCTTCTGTTATTATATGACCGAGATATACGTAGCTCTTGACTTGTTCCAGGATTTCCCCATTTACGCTTATCTTTAATGTGGGTTTATCGTCTGTTTTGCTAATTATCATAGTTTTTGTTTTCTCAATATTAATGTCGAGTCCATATTCATGACTTATACTGTTCACTTGCTTCACTAGTTCTTGTAACTCCTGTTCGCTTTCAGCTAACAACACGGTATCATCTGCATATCTAAGGTTGTTTATTGACCTTCCACTGATGTTCAGTCCTGGTATTTCCTGTATCTGTTTGAAAATTTTTTCGGTGTATAAATTAAATAGGTAGGGGGACAGCACACAACCTTGTCTGACACCTCTTTTTATGTCTATGTATGGTGAATAATTCCTTCCAGATCTTACTGTGGCAGTTTGCTCCCAATAAAGGTTACTGAGTATTCTTATATCTTTTCCATCAATACCTATGTCTTCGAGGCATTCAATTATTTTCTCATGATGGACTCTGTCAAAAGCCTTCTTATAGTCAATGAAGCACATATACATACTTTTTTGGACCTCTGTATATTTTTCTGCTAATATTCTTAGGCAAAATATTGCCTCTCTTGCTCCACTGTTCCGTCTAAAACCAAACTGTTCTTCCTGGATTTCGCTGTCTACTTTACTTTTTATTCTTTCCTGTATGGTTTTGAGCAGTATCTTAATTGCATGACTCATCAGGCTGATTGTTCTGAAGTCTGAACATTATAGGATAGTATAGCACTCTCTGTTCCAAAACTCTACACTTCACGGTAGAAGAGGAACGACTAAGTAAGCAGTATGTAAGTAAACTTTGAAGACTGAACGCCATAGAGGCAGAGGACGCATGGTATGTAATTGTAATACAGTGACACAAACTTTCAATTCTTTGAAACAGACATTACAAAAAATACAACAACATAAATAGTTTTGTATAAAGCAACGATTACAACCCACAGAAGCCAGATCCAAGCCTCAGACAAGAGATATCTGAGGAAGGACTGAAGTAACAAGAAGAGACATGGCCAGATCCAAGCCTCAGAAATGAGATATCCGAGGAAGGACTGAAGTAACACGAAGAGACATTGTCCACAACCAGACGATATGTAATGGCCTAAAAACCCAACCCCTGCAGATAAGTAGAACAGTCCCAACTAAGATAGTTTGGCCATGTCTCCAGAATGGGAGAAGATCGGTTACCCCGACAAGTATGGGAAACTAAGAGCCACGAATCCTGACCTCCAAAAGTCCGTTGGGAGGACAACATTAAACAATCTCTGAAGGACCGAGCACTAGAATGGAACCAGGCCAGGAGAAAGACAGCCAATAGGATAGTATAGCACTCTCTGTTCCAAAACTCTACACTTCACGGTAGAAGAGGAACGACTAAGTAAGCAGTATGTAAGTAAACTTTGAAGACTGAACGCCATAGAGGCAGAGGACGCATGGTATGTAATTGTAATACAGTGACACAAACTTTGAATTCTTTGAAACAGACATTACAAAAAAATACAACAACATAAATAGTTTTGTATAAAGCAGTTATACTCAACATCTTTCCCAAAATTACTCCATGCATTAAAGTTCAGTTACTTACACTTTTGGCAGAATATAGACATCTAGTATGAATTTTGCAGAAATACAGCCGTCTATGAACAAAGGATTTTTAATTCAAAACGTTTTCTACATATATTCACACAGAAAACAAAACACTTAAATCATTCCACGTAGTTTTTTCAGGTAAAACAAGCACCATTAGCGTGTTTAGATAGATAGTGCGACAGTAGATTTACTAATAGTAAAAAAGAAAGTATTAGTAGCGTAGGTATGTATGTTTATACTTATATATGTGTACGTATGTGTGCTTGGGCTTGTACCAACGCAAGTTTCTGTGTCCTTGTATTTGCAGTTACATTTCTTTATAATTATTTTGACTGAATTGTAATGTCCATTATGTGAAAAGTTTTTTTTTATATGTATTGTAAACAAATTCACTTTTAAGAATTAAACACACACAAAAAATAATTTAAAAAGAGAAGGTTTGCTTCTATCCCGAGTGAACCAGCTTACCTATTATCGTATTCAAAAGCCATATTCCAGATAAGTAGCATCTCCCTTAAATCTTACTTTATCTGTAGTTTACTTTTAGTACTAGTTAATTGTTTTTAATATTAATGATTGGCCAGGAGGATTAGTTATCTATTAGCTATAAGTATAAGTTCCTCTTCTTTCTTCTTCAAGAACCGTGCATAGTGGTGTAAAAGACCATGTCTCTCCACAACTTCCTGTCTCCAGTACAATTTATCAATTCTGCTGTTGAAATCCCTTAAAACAAACATTGAAAACATTTACACAGAACAACCAAAATTAAAGAATAAAAAGCATTTCATTAACATTGAAAACGTATAAAGAAAGCACATCCCAAAAACGAAGGTTATCTAACACACGTACTTTATCACGAGGCTCATAATGGCCTTCTTGCGCTTAGACACACTGGGATGAAACTTGCACTGCGTTTGGATGCCATTATTCCTACAAAAATAATCAAAAGCAGCGCAAACTGCAAAAAACATGGATGAAAAGAAGCTCGACAAAGACACGTGTAAATACAACGAAAGCCGCGAGAACAAGGACGTAGCCTCTCCTTGCTGGGCCTCCATCTACAACGCTGCGCGGTAGGCGTCCCGAAATGTTGTGCTAACTGCTGGTGGCAGTGAATACTCGCGAGGTGCCAGAAAATGGCAAACATGGGTTACACATTATCTCGCGCGAATGAGCGAATACCGAACACGCGAATAGAGAGGATTGATTATACTTTTTGTGTCAAATGTCCTTTGAGAGTGATGTATTTAGTCTTAGTAATTGAGATTTCTTGTGAGCATGATGTCCCTCCTTGTGTGTATAGCACTTTGTGACGTAAGCACTTCTCTAGCTGGTCCTTAGAGAGCATGGAGACACCACATGCGGCCTGCACGAATCATTCAATATGCTAATGTAGTGGTTGTGTCTGTAGCTATTCGTTTCAGATAATGAGATTGCCAATCTCATCAATCGTCACATACGACATGCTTGAATATTCTAGAATGCATATTGATGTGGATCCGTTCCGTGTTGGTAATTAATCCTCATTATTAGAGTATTGGTGGTAATTAATCCTCAATAAATAGAGTATTAGTGGTACATAAACTTTAATTTCTGCTTGTATGGCTACAGATGTCTATTTTTATTATTATGTAATTATTGTCATAGAATGGAAGGGTGTACGATGGTTTAGGAGAGCACGTAGGATCGCTTGGAGACATATATTTCTCTTCTCGCTCATTTTTGACCATGCTTGTTTACTTACTCTTTGAAATTGCTGGCTTTTACACTGAATTGGCTGTATAAATAAATATCTCTGTCTCCTGTTTGTGACTGAGGCTGATGATAGGAGACAACAACAATATTCGTATATAAATAATCAAATAAATATATACATAAATATACTCGTCTGTGTGGGTGTTTTTTTTTTCTTTTACTTTATATAGACATGTAGAGCATCCCGGTCACACACAAAGTGATGCATACTACCAGCTCAACAGAAGAGAACAAGTGTTAATCTTCAGACTCTGCACTGTCCACAACAGACTGAGATACCATCTATTAAACAAGCTAGGGAGCCGCGCTGGTGTAATGGCTTTGGCGTTGTACTGGCGACCAGGTGTTCATGGTTCAAACCCGGGCGTCAGCGTTTGAAGAAATGTTTACGGCCGGAAATTTGACTGAATAGCCTGAACGGCTCCTGTGATAAAACCCTCTGTGGATGGGAAGGAGCGAAGCTCCTGACCGGGTTGGAAGGAAAGTCCTCAGGTTCCCCAGCCTCGCAATGATATGTCATTGGGCCGAAGGGCTGAAAGCCCAAGTGCCACTGGTTAAGGAAAAAAAAAAAAAAATTAAACAAGCTAATGATAAGAACTACCGATCCGTGTAACTGTGGCACTGATAACATGCTGCTGAACATCTGCTTCAAAGTTTCTCAACATATGCGGAACAGAGACAGCGCATATGCCGACACGAGTACTGGTACCATTCGTTCAAAAGCCCTGCGGAGATTCAAATAGCCTCAGACTGACTACTGCTTTCTTTGAAAACATTCAAGTAGACATCTGAGAGTGTACGAAGAAGAAGAAGAATATAGACATGACAGTTGATCGTACAAATCTAACATTGATGGACGACCTTAAACATTCAAACAAGATTTATTGTCATTGTGGGAGGCGGCGTTACATTTACGCCATGCATTATATCTATGAAGAAAAATACACAGTTGTCAACATCAATCTTGGCAGTACTATCTTCAACCAATGTAACATTTTAAGTAAGACTTCACACATAAGAAGACAGTAATTTGAACTTACTTACTGTGGCGCAGTGGGTTCGACTCACAGGCATGAAAGGAAGTGAAGTCCACGGTGACAGAGGTGGGGCTAACCTCACTGTTATCACTAGAGGCACCAGCAAGCCACAAGGCAAAACGTGTGAAGTTTCATAAGTCTACCGTGCTTGTTTCTACGGAATTTCATGGAAGACTTCTGCCATACATCCTCGTTGTGCGCCATGGATAACGGCCACTCTCGGGGTCTGAACTAAACTGGCAGATGATCTTGGAGCCAGTGGAACAATAAAGATGTGGTGTGCAGAACTCACTGATGAGTGGGCAGAACTCACTGATGAGTGGTATATGCTCTGACACCCAGCATTCCACTCCCAAGTCATGCGTCAAATGATAACTGAGTCATCAGTGAATATGACCGTGTGTTATATTGGTATTATATCTTCTTTCCGTCAATGTCCATCAATTGTATTACTAGCCGTCCGCTAGAGATGTAGATTCTTGTATGGTTACGCCAGGCTCGTTCTTTTCTCGTTAGTTGTTGTTAAGGTACATAGTGGTGTACTTACTAACCGCGTTGTAATTTTGCATTCAATTCGACAAATCTGCATAACTCGGCTGAGTCATATAACAAGGTTTATTTACAGAAATACATAAATAAACAAATGCAGCTGGAAATCCAATCAATATTCTTTGTTGTGAAGGTAGTTTACCGTAGTGATCGTATTTTGCTTTCTCTCTCCGTAATTGTGTGAGTTACCCAAAAATCTCGTGCAACTCACGATCTAGGTCACTTTGACTTTTGCTTCCACAACTTTTCAGTACAAGTAGTTGCGCCTTTTACCTATAATACTCAAATGTGCCATTTTCTTCAGATGATGAAACTTCAATACATCTGTGGATGTTTCTTGGTTTTTCTTCCTTTTAAAGAAATCAATTCTAGCTGGGGACAGAATTAAATCGAGATGTACTTACTTGTGTTACTACTTTAAATAGTCTTCCTCCTAGTACAGAAATATAGCTACAGCTTATATTCTGTCGTGTGAATAATAACACTAAAGTTTATCACACTATATCTTCGTTCTGAATAACTTCAAGAACTAACACTCAGAAATACCTATGTCGTTCTGCATAGATGAAATGCTCATAAACATGGCTTCTCCACAACTCACAAGTAAAAACACAACCTTCTCCGAGGTCGTCTATCTGGAAAAGCTCTCTTTTAAAATCTAAACTTATCGTTAGCTCGACAGTGTTGTGAGCTCTTGTCACCGCCAATGATTGTGATTGGTCCTACTAAAAATGTATGACCTTATCTCATTGGCACGAATAATGCTGGGGTAACAAACATGAATGACTCCAAGACTAAGGTGGACCAATGTGCCGACAGACTGAACGACTGCTGGGTAAGCAGTCGCGAACATTGGATGTGTGGAGGACGAGCGGGGCGACAACAGGCAGATGTACTTCATAAGGACATTCCTTGCCTCTTCGCCTGGTATGGTAGATCTACAAGGGTGACCGAATAATTCCACCATTTATTGCAAATACACTATGAGTACTTTACCTATCCGGAATCATCGCGGGAGCTACGGAGATCGTGCTTTGTTGTCGATAACTGCAGCAAATGAAATGAGGAAATACAAATGCAGAAGGAGAGGTAGGGGAGATAAGAGTTAGAGGTAGAGAAAAAGATGGGCAGGAAAGAGAAAGTTCAAAAAGACAGCAGATCGTCTCTCGATGAAGTATGTGCATATATACGATGCTGAAATAGTCGAAGTGCCAATCAACGGGCAGCCATTATACAAACATTCATCTACAATTTCGATATCCTCATGATCCAAGAGACAATTTTATAAGCCAATAGTGTCATCAATTGTCCAGGCAAAAGATCTTACTCCAATCCATGTGTGCCTGGTAGACGAGGGAAGGCTATATATGTAAAACATGAGCTACTTCATACGTGGCTGGATATGAGTTGCCAAACTAGAGAGGATGCGGAATTGCAAGGGATTGCTGTGAATATAGGCGGTCAGTAGTGGCGAGCCTACAATATATATGCCCAAGTCGACCATCTTACAGAAGAGAGTAGTTTGAATTTTCTGGCGGAATTGTCTGAAGATTCTAACATAAGGAGTTTGCTGGCGATATCAATGCTGTATCTAAGGAGTGGGAAACATCACAGAAAATAGGCATGGTATAGCTTTGAGCCAGGCAGTACTTAACATGAGCCTTACCATCTTGAATGATGGACGCCCAACTACACTATCAAATAAACCAGGGGATACATATGGTGTCATAGATCTGGCATTTATCTCTAGTGCTGCCACCACCATGTCACATTGGAATGTATTAGGTGCACAGGAAAGGGATCACCTACTGTGACAGATGAAATTGAAGCTACATTTTAATCTCACCAGCGCCCCTCTTTTTGTTGAAATCAAAATCGCAAACGTGGGTTCCACGTGTGTCCTTAAATTAGAATGTCCAGATTATCGCGCATACAACCGTGCATTCCGCCATCTGTTTAATTTCTGGTTTAGCCACGCCAACCTGTCTTTGTTTCAAGCACCATCGATACAGCAGTTATATCTCTGTCTTCCTTTTTTTTAAAGGGGGGAGGGGGGGGGGGGTTGGCTAGCTGTCAGGCACGTAATTTCGTCAGCGACTTGTCCCTGAAAACGGGGAGGGCGGGGTAACGGAGTTTATAGTCTCTAAGATAGAAGGTCGTAAGCATAGAACGCAGAAAGGGCGTTAACCATTGTAACCATCAGCCACTAGGGATATGGTTAATCAAAGCAAAGATCAGCCAAGGAAATTGCAAACGTGGGCGTTGAACCTACAAAGCTATAACATGAAAATAGAGTACATCAAAGGTACCCACAATACATGAGCGGATCTATTGTCAAGGATACCATACCAGAAAGGGATGACAATAGAAGGGGATGATACGCCAGAGAAAGATGATTTATTCAAACAGGTCAACATCATACATTCTAACAGAATGGAGACGCAGTCAATATCGGGAACGGATGAAGATTATTCGGAAGAAGATTCACAACTGAAAGTTATCGACTTCAAGAAGGAACAAGACAAAGATCCAGAGATTAGACGGATGAAAAGAAAGATATGGAATGAGGATAAAGAAGCGAAGAACTTCGAGGATAAACCCTCTTGGTAGTGTGACGGAATACATTAACCAAAAAGGAGATGGTTTGCCGAGGAAATATATTCCAAAACATCTTGTAAAGAAAGTGCTCAAGGCTTATCATGACAATAACGGTCCCATGGGGAGAGACAAGACGTTGGACGTCATTAAAATGAGATATTATTGGCACATGATGAACAGTGATATAGTATCGTATGTGGACCAGTGCATTACATGTAAAACACGGAACTTGAGAGCGTTGAAGTATCCCACTCAAGAGATGGACACGCTAAATTATACGATGGAGAAGATCAGCATGGATATATCTGAACCTTATCCAACAACGTTAATGTGGAATAAATACATACTACATATAATGGATATGCTATCAAGTTGGCGAGAATCTTATCCACTCAGCGAGGCTTTAAAAAAATTGTTTTCACTGAGACTTAATTTGAGACTGAAATGTTCACATCGTACCCCAAATTACTAGGGAAATATTCATCTGGCACAGTAGAATTGACATAGAAACTTTGATTAGATGCTTCGAACAACTTGGTCGAGGAAATTTTATTATTTCTCTTATGACGGGTGCTCTGATTCCTTAAGTTTCCAGTGTTGGTATTTAAAATTGCGGGCTCTCTTTTAAGTTACAAAAACGCCCAGATTCTTTAATCTATCACTTTTAATTCTGGAATATTTGTCCGGCGTCTCTCTGGATCCTGGGAGTTGCTAATTTGACGATGCGATGCAGTCTGATTTGTGTCTCCGATTTCACTAGATTATATTTATATTTCTCAGTTGCAGTCCCAGATTAGTACAACCTTGCCTCCCCTGCTTTGCAGAAGTGGTCCAACAGTGGCCAAAACTCATGAGTATCTAAAGTGGGTCGTCAAAGGTGTCTACCTTCGCACATGATTACTCTTGGCAGAGTTGGAGATAGAAAGGTATTGACTATTCTATTCCGAGGTAGTTTCCACACAATATTCAGAAAAGCGAAAGCAATGATGCATTGGCGAGAACGTTAATTCTATGATCTGAAGAACAACGTTTGTGATGGATTAATTAATTTTTTTCAGTTCAAGCTCCTAATCTGATTTACTCAGTGGAATTCTTATTATTCTGGTATAGCTCTGTTTAGAGTGTGTTTAGTAAATTGACTGAGACAAACATGCAGTACATTTTAAATGATTAAATCAAGGTTAAATTTGTATAATAACAAGTAACAAGTTTAATAATCATTTAGATTTAACGAGGGTTAAAACAATTGAATAGTTTAAAATAAAATGTTTTTCATTGAATGATAGTAGATTTTATGAAAAACGTTCACTTTGGCAGCTTATAGGTTTCACTTAGCTGCCAATAGTAGTTTCTGCTCCCGATGATGGGGTCTGTGCAGATAGGTTACAGAAGTTTTCACGTCTCTGGTTAAGCTTAAAGGTGCAGCACGTTCTCAGAATAATCAATGAGTAAATGTCAAGCTGGTCCCGCGTTTCTGCGTCAGTCCACTTCTACCCTCACTTTGTTCCAGGGATTAGTACCTTCTCTGGTACCACCACAAACAACTATGGTAAAAGAATAGAAACGAAACGCTGTCTTGGGTATTGCGTTTCCTGACACATACTTAAGTGTCCCCTTTTTCCTATTCTACCATCCCATATATGTCAGAATTTATCCTCTATGAGAATTAAAATTAATCCCTCGAGATAAACTTTCTTTACATTTAAATTGAATAGGTTTATCCTTATTTTACTTTTTAAATGAAAAGGTTAATAGTACATTTAGAATATGGTTACATTTACATCTCCACTGTTTGAAAAGTATTTACAATATAAATTAAATCTGTTTTTATTTACATTTACACTGACTGAAAAGTTCATTTCTGTCATCTGTCTCCTCCTGCTCCACATGGAACTTGGGACTACCTTATGCTTTTAGTTAGCTTTAAGAAACTAGCGATAAAACTGTCACCAGTCCTTGCAGTGGTGGTTTATAAATCATCATTCTATACGCTGAGGTTGCAAGCATCAAATGACTTGGACATCCACTAGTGATTTTCACATATTAAAATTCACATGGTAATGTATACATATTAGGTCACATGTTAGTAATGAGAAATATAGAATGTAAAATGACAATTTATGCCAATCCTGGCTCACAGACGTTTTGCTAAGATAAATGAAATTAAGGCACTAGATTAGGCCTCTTACACGTGTTCTTGTGGGTCGTTACTTTTATACGACAATTCCCTCTATGACTCCATGTGTTTCAGTGTCCTCAAATATTTCGGTTTTCCTTATCTAATTGATCGAGTTTTCCTGGACTGTTTTGTAAGTCCTTATGAATACTCCAATAAAAGGTTTCCGGTCTGATAAGATAGAATCCTGATTCTAACTATTGGCAAGCCAGGTGTCTTTGGGAAGCAATTCTCACAGTAAAATGACACTGAAACGTGTCATGTTAAATGCTTGACCTACCCTCGCATCTGTTTGTTTTGGAGCTGCTCGGGGCTTCAATCATTTCAAACAAAAATGTTTGGAGGGGTAATTTTAAAATATTCCGACATGGAATAATTTTGTGCGCGATGCAAAGGTCACGTTTCCCATATATTGTAATCAACCATCCGATGCCTTATGCACCAACTCACAAACATATCAGTAAACTCTCCCAGCAATGTGTGTGAGATGTAACATCTTATTACTTTATCGAAAGTAATCTTGTCAGTCCTGTCTGTCCAAACTGTGTCATCCCGTATTACCAGCTTTGTGACGAGCGCAGACTTGCCGTATCAGCCTTTAAGCAAATACGCTGAGTGATTTTAGTGAACGAACGAACGAACGAACGAAATCTTTATTTCATCAGGGTAAAGAAATAGGCATAATTGCCTTTTTACATTTCTGCCCTGCAATACAATTTACAGTGTGTTAAAAATTAAAATATTAACAACTTCAGATAGGATCAATTAATAATATCATCACAATCAGAAACTTAGCTCAGACAAGTACATTTACTCATAGTCATTCACGCACATAGAGAGAGAGAGAGAGAGAGAGAGAGAGAGAGAGGTCAAGCTATAGAGCTACTTAATATAAAAAATTCAATTTAAAATAAAAATATTACAATGATAGTTAAATGCTCGTGGAAACGTTGAAATAACTGAAACAGAATTGTCGTTAAATGTGTGTACAAGATTTCATGACATGTGAATGCAGATGTCTTTTGAATGTGGTGTAATTATCAGTTTTGACAGACTTGGGTAGATAACTCTTTAAGCCCCAAGAGCCACTATAATGGCTCAGGGTTTAGACCTATTTGGCCAAGGAGCCATTTAAGTGGCTTCGAATTTTTTGCTCCTGTCTAGAGCTCTGTTCCAATGTTAACAACCAAGAACGTCATTTCCAACAGGAAGTACTTTAATTTTAAATAACTCGTATTTATGCATATGAACATAAAAAATATTTTTTCCAAACAACAACAACAATAAAAAAGCACTGTGGTGGCCGTTTTTGTTTGGGCCAAACTCTGCTTTTTGCTTGGGACTTAAAGAGTTAAGCTGATGTCTGATGTCGGCCGCTGACGATATTAACCAACATAGTTTTCTATAATATTCTCCTGCTCCTTCAAATGTTTAGGAAAGAGACGGGTAACTACCAGACGTGTTGACTTACCTCTAAGAAGGGTGTAAGAAGCAAAATCCAAAATATCTGCTACAGTGGACAGAGAAAGAAACGGGTGCGACTCGGAACTAAATCGCAATAAAATCCGTACAAAAATGTAACTGATTATTACCGTAGTAAAAAAGAGATCGGAAAGAGGTCGCCCACAAAATCCATCTTGTGACATCTAGATAGACTGATACAAATACTGATGGCCACGGACTGCTTTGACGGTCGGTGGCTAACGATCTAAGATAGACAGATGGTAACATTGACGCTCAGACTAGCAGAGATTGACAGTCAGGTAAATAGAGAGACAGACGGACGGAGAGAATGGTAGACTAAAAGTTAGATAGGTAGATAGATAAATAGATAGATAGACAAACAGACAGACAGGCAGATAGACGAATAGATATGTGACAGCACCATCGTGTCATCGTCATGGTCTCCGTGGTTCAGTGCCTTTCTACCACAACATCTTCAAGAGGAAGATATATTACTAGGCCACAATAAAGCCTTGAAATAGTTGTGTTGATTATGTGTGTTTTTGCTCCTTCTAGAGAATTTATCGCGTGTTATTTGCGTGGTCCAATTACTACGTGGCGCGTACAAAGTTGAGCGATTAGCCCTAGCGCCTATATAAAGAGAGAGTAAGCCGTCCAACGACCCTATTTTGCAAGAGCCGCCCAGAGAGAACAAACGAAACGATACGCTCTGTGTGGGAGAGGATGAACGAAGACATGACACGTGAGTTAATTTTGGTAGAAGGTGATATGTTAGAAAGATTATAGGGATGTAGGTCTCTACATATTTGGTATCATGTTTAACAAAATAGATAGATAAATGTGTTTCCTACGGAGATTTCCTTTAGGACATTATGTTTAGTTCTGAAATGATACATGAGTGAAAATATGTGTAGACAGTTTTTACTGGTGTTAAGTCCAGATTGGGGCTATAAGAGTTTAGTATCAATTATTTTATTCATTAGACCGGGCAAGAAAAGCAAATATAGTAGGAAACTATTTCATACATGGAACTGGACAGAGATGTTATCAGGGACTGAAATTTAGATAATATTGACTGTTGGCAAGATGGCAGCCACGTGTTCATGAAAAGCATCATGCACTGTTACATGAAAGTGGCGCCAGTGGGTCTGCATAACACGCTTAGTTATCACGCGTTGTAAGCCTATAATGTTACGCTATTTTATATTGGTGAATTGACACGAGGGTGAAGGCAGGTTAATGTAATTTTCTTCAGTAATGGAAGAGATAGTTGTCGTGTTAAATCTCCTTTATGTGATGAATTTAGTTCTAGTTTTGTTAAGTCAAGATTAATTTTATTTTATTCTTTGATGTAAGGGTAATTTAGTGCATTTCACGGTAATTGATCATAATACTACTGTATATCTTTAGTGGGTTACTTTGAGTCCACTGTATATCTTTGGTGGGTTACTTTGAGTGAGGTGAGGATAGTCATCTAGATTTCTGGTGAGCGCAATGCCACTTCTTTGTGCGTAAGGCACTTTGAGACAGAGGTGTTTCTCTGTATGCTCCTTGCGTAGCATGGAAACACCAATGTGACTGGTGTCCATCACAAGCCCACAAGAAGCATTTTTATGCTTTTGCAGTGGTTGTTTCTGTAACGATGTGTTTTATATGAAGAGTTACCAATCTCATCAGTCGACATATACGACACGCTTCAGGGTGCAGGGATGAATATTGATGTGGATCGGTTGCGAGGAAGTAGCTTATGCTCATTAATGAGAGTATTGGTTGTACATATTGTTTAATTCTATTTTATGAATATTTCATTATTATTTAATTATTGTTATGTGTCTGATAATTTATGAGAGCACGTGGGTTCACTTGGGTACAAATTATGTCGCTTCTCGCTCCTCATAGAGCATATGGCCATTAGGGTGGCTGGCCTCCGCATGCAGACCGCACAAAGTATTCATATGCTCGTGCAGTAGTGGTTTCGGTAGCAATCTGTGTTACGTGGTGAGATTGCCAGCCTCGTGCACAACACCATACTAATCTCATTGGACGACATGCATGTGTGTGTGTGTGTGTGCATGATATTTGAATGTTTCAGGTAGCGTAGAAGAAGGACAGTTTGACAGGTGAGTGCTTGGTATTTCTCATTATTAACTATTATGATATTAACTAGTCGTTGTTTTATTTGCGACTTCAGATTAGCAATCGAGCACTGGCTGGGTATTTTGTTTGTTTGCTTACTGGTTTAATATTTTGTTTGCTTTGTTTTATTTGTTTAAGGTTCGCTTTGTGGGTTAGGGTCACTGACAGGGTTGTACGAATAAATACAGCCCCTGCATAAGAATCTGAGTTTTATTGTTGATCGGGTCGGTTGCGAGTGTGCAAGAAAGTGATCACATATCACAACAGCATCATCATCATCTCGCCCACCCTATCACAGATAGATAGATAGCTAGGTAGCTAGCTAGATAGATAGATAGATAGATAGATAGATAGATAGATAGATAGATAGATAGATAGATAGATAGATAGATAGATAGATAGATAGATAGATAGATAGATAGATAGATAGATAGATAGATAGATAGATAGATAGATAGATAGATAGATAGATAGATAGATGGATGGATGGATGGATGGATGGATGAATGGACGGAAGGACAGACAGACAAACTGACAGACAGACAGACAGACAGACAGACAGACAGACAGACAGATAGACAGATAGATAGATAGATAGATAGATAGATAGATAGATAGATAGATAGATAGATAGGCAGATAGATAGATAGATAGATAGATAGATAGATAGATAGATAGATAGATAGATAGATAGATAGATAGATAGATAGATAGATAGATAGATAGATAGATAGATAGATAGATAGATAGATAGATAGATAGATAGATAGATAGATAGAAAGACTGGCAGACAGACAGACAGTCAGATAGATAGACAGATAGACAGACAGATAGATAGATTGATAGATAGATAGATAGATAGATAGATAGATAGATAGATAGATAGATAGATAGATAGATAGATAGATAGATAGATAGATAGATAGATAGATAGATAGATAGATAGATAGCCACATGTATTATCAAAGAAAGAGATAGAAGACGTCTGAGATTCACTAGAATCGACCTTCAACACTGACACGACCCTTGATGTGAATGTGAAGGTCATGTTATGTTATCAGTTCTATAATGTAACAAGTAAAGAATAAAGCCACTGCTCTCTCGTGCATGTCGTAAGTAGAGGCTCCTGTTAGAATTGTACATGTGCTTTATTTTAAATTGTTACGGGAATTAATCGAGTTTTTATTTTATTTTTCTTACAGGGAGGTAACACGCGTAAAATGTAAAAATAAGTATTTAGAGGCGACATTCGTGTTAACATTTTGAATGCATTTCGTCTAAAGCAATTGGAATATTTAAATTGTCTTTGCAAAGGTAAGTAAAGAAATAAGACTTAAATCTTGTGCATTTCTAATTTGTGTCTTTGACAACCTTTTTCTTTTTTTTAAAATTTCACTTCCAGCATTGCGTTAGTAGTGTAGTATGTAGCTATTTTGTATCCGTCAGTGCAATAGACACGTATTCATACTGTCATAGAATGGATTGGGGCGACCCCTTCTTCTTCCTAATCTCTGTTTCACTACGGCAGTAATCGGTACATTTGTGGTACGGATTTTATTGCTTGCTTTCAATTGTCACACTTTCTTCCTTCCTGTCTCTGCTGGGTAGAAGATACTTTGTATCTACATTATTTCGCTACTTGCAGTGTATTCTTTTTTGTTTGTTTATCTGACACTCCTGGTGAATGATAATACTTAACATTTGCAGGAGCACATTCTGAGAGAACATTATCGACAACCAAGTTGGTTAATCGCAGGCACGGCCAATACCAGTACACAGATTAACACGTACATCGCTCAGAGCAATTTGCGTAATTACTTATATTGCAATGGTGTGTCTCCGCCAAGGTTTTAAAGAGACGGATTGTGTGTGTTCTCAAGCAACAGATAAGACATTACTTTAGCGAAAATAATAATCTGTTGCATCTGAATTACGTAGTCGTATGAAGTTAACGACGTGTTCATGAGTCGGAACACACGGCAATCGGATGTTTGCAGCCCATTTTCAGAATATTAATGGTTGAAATTTTGCACTAGAGGGGTCATGCAAAATATTCAAATCAGATTGGCTGATCATCTGGGCTTCATAACAAAGAATGCGTGGGAAGGCAGTGAATATAACCTGACTCTTCAGTCAGTCAAAACTACTGTAAAGATTGCTTGCCAAGGCACAAGACCTTGCCAGAATGAAGCTTAGAATTCAGAACTCCATTTTATCAGATCGGGCACCTTTTATTTGAGTATTTATCGGGACTTTCAAAAACAGCACAGGAAATCTCTATCAATTTTAAAAGGAAAGCCGCTGTCTGGAAACTGAAGAAACACACAAAGTCAGAGAGGGAACTTATTAAATTAACGACACCCCAGACGCGTGTAAGATGCGGTTCAAGTCTCTTTTATTCATCTGAGCAAAAACGTATGTGAGCCAGGATTGACGCAAGTTGTGATTTTATATTCTATATTTTATTACTAACATGTAAACTAACATGTATATTATATTGCCATGTGAATTTTAATATGTAAACATCGCTACTGGATGTCATAGTTATTTGAGGCTAGCAACTTCAGCGTATAGAATGATGATTTCGTGGACAACCACTGCCAAGGGCTGGTGATTACTTTATTGCTAGCTTCGTAAAGAGAACTAAAAGCATAAAGTAGTCCTAGGTTCCATATGGAGCATGGATAAAAAGATGACAGAAATGATGTACATTATAAGTATAATACTTACAGTTTTAAGCAAGCGTAAGTGTCTTTGTGAAAATATTCATTTTAAAAGTAATGGAAATTTCAAACTTTTTAAAACAGTGGAGATGTATATGTAAACATAATATATCTGTATTACTAATCTTTGCATTTAAATGTAATGTAAAGCTAAAGCTATTCAATTTAAATGTAAAGAATGTTTTATCCATAGGAATTAAATTTAATTCTCATCGAGGATAAATTCTGAGTTAAATAGGTTGGTAGAATATGAAGATAGGGACTCATGACAATGGGCTGGAAAAAAGCAGTTCTCGTAAGAGCGTTTCGTTTCTATTCTTTACCGTAGTTATTGGTGGTACCAACAGAAAGTACTATCTCTGGAAGAAAAGGGGAACAGTGGCCTAAGCTTTAAGACAAGGTACCACCGTTGTAGACTTTCCCTGACACTTCTAGGAAACGAGCTACACCCGACTACCTTGACCAGCGACGAGTGTGAGCAGTGTTAAAAGAACCAACCCATCAGAAGGAGCAGAACCGTCATCAATATATGATGCCACTTGAACCTCTTGTAGCAATTTACCTTCCATCACGACCGTTATGATAACATTTCTTGATCCATAACTATGCAATTATTTTCAAACTGTTAAAACTTAAGTGATTATTAAATTGTGTTATTTGTAATTTTATAAATTTAACTTCGATTTAATCATTTTAAAGTTAGTGCATGCTTGTCTCAGTCAATTTACTATACACACTCTAAACTAAGTTATTCCAGAATAATAAGAATTCCCCTTAGTTAATCAGAGGTGGGGGCTTAAACGAGCTAACGTAAACCATTGCTTAATCCTTCACAAAAGTTGTAGGCAGATTCTAGATTTAACGTGCTCATTCACATGCAGCATTGTTTTCGCTTATCTGAACATCTTGTTGATGCGTGCCGTAATATAATTAAAGTTCGGAGAAGGTCTCCGTGGCCAAAATACACATTAGGGGTAGTCCAACAACACGTATCAGTATACGTCAGTGAGCTGACAAAAACCTCCTTCACAATTTACAATACGCAGTTTATTGTACTGGACACAAAGTTCCATGATAACAGAATATAGCCCCAATGGCAAATGCAGTAATAGACATTCAGGCTGTCCGTTCACTATCAAACGCTGGTCAATGGCAATCGTACGGTCTTTATTCTCATCGTACACTTAACATATTCGTAACTATATATGATTCCTGAATAGAATAGACTAGGGATACCTCACCAAAGTATCTTGGTGCCCTAGTGATGGAATGATGCAGGAAAATTACAGTAGTCTGCAGAAGCTCAATACACATACGTCAGCTCACATTCAAACACAAGCCGTATCTCCTCTAGCACACAATCACCCACCTCTGCTTTAAATCTTCGCGTCTGCTTCTACACCAAATCGGTATGACGTCACTTCCTTCATTAGTAAGTATGCCCGTATAAAATTATCAGAACAGGAGCCATGTCTAGCTAACTATAATACCTACATTATCGTTATGAATTTTAATCATAACACTTGTGGACACAACTTTGTGGTAGAAGCGTCATTAACCTTTTTTCTACATATCTGACAAGAGTAATCTTTTGCGAAGGTAGACACCTTTGAAGCCCGTATTAGATACTCTTGAGTTTTGGCCACTGTTGGACCACTACTAGAGAACAGGGGAGGTAATGCTGTCACACATACTAACCGTAATATTTGGACGGCGAATATGCCGCACTATGTCTTCAAAGTCATAAACCTGCTTATCATCATCAGGTGCCTTCTCCACAACGATAGACTTTCCTGTCGATCTCTTGATTCTATCTTCCAACTTAAAGCGTTACCTTCCTCGTACACGTTTACCTGCAACTTTTCCTTCCATTAAAGTCTTCACAAAGTTATATATTCATTTATTTTATTTGTTTAACGGTCAAAACATTTTAGCTAATTTTGATCTCTTTCATTAATTCTCTTTTCATTCCTTGATTATCCTTGACCTTTTTATTTGCTTTCTTCTCTTTCCATGAGACGCTCTCCATTTTTCTGTATATCCACTTCTCAGGAGCCTTAATGCTTTCTTCCAACTCTTTGTTCAGTGTTTATGCTTCTACGCCATACATAAATGTAGACTATATATAACACTTGATGGCCCTTAGGTTTGATTTTTGAGTTGTTTTGTTTGATGTATTTGTCTCACATTTGTAAATGTAACTTTAGGCATGTATATTCCCATATCTGAAGAACTGTGCATGTCATGTTTTCATAGGTCTTCCATTCATGTTTACCAAAACACGTGAAACTCTTCCACACTTCACTAAACACAATGCAATCGTATATAGCTTGCAGCTTGGTGAATTCCAGCTCACAACATCGCTTGTGGCAAAATTACCACAGCGCAAGCTTACACAACTTACAACTTAACATACCAATTAAGCTCCCACTGGAGCCAATGATCATTCATTCAAGCAAACAAACTCCAAAAAAACTCATTGACAATGTGAACGTGGGAGGGGAATTTTGTGTTGTTAAATTACTTTATTGACACACTTTTCCTACTTAGTTTTCCAAGTTAAGTTTTATTACTGGCTTTCAGCCCGTCAGAGGTGTTGGTTACGTGGTTAGTATTATTTATAAACCCAGGTTGGTTCGTCTCCTCTTTAGTTGTTGTTAATGAGAACAATAGTGGTATACAAAGCAGTAAGTAGACCAAACATGTAAGTTATCCAAACAAGCAAAGGAGTTGATGAGCAAAGTCTTCATTTCATAGAAGCATATTTAGGTAATGTGAATTACCAACAAAATGGTGAACTTTCCAACAGCATGTCAATTATTTACAAGTGTCCAATGCAGTAATATCTTCATGAATAATAAACCTCCCTTCTTTAATTTCAGTCCACTGTGGGACAAAAACTTCTTCTTTGTTATCTATGTCCTGAGACTTCGTCATTTTCTTTGTACTACAAAATATTAACTCCGTATCTCCCATTATTCTTCTTGCTGAACTACAAAATCTCTTGAGCAATAGTATGGAAGACGAAACTGTGTCAAAGAATCCCTACTGTCATTGAGGAACCTGTTAAATGTCTTGGCAGGGTGTACGATGCCTCATTAAAAGACTCGAAGGCAGTGCAACAGACAATAGAAATGGCAGACAGAGGGCTACAGATCATAGACCAAAGCAGACTCCTGGGAAATTTCAAACTGTGGTGCCTCCAGTTCATGTTGATACCGAAGTAGCTGTGGCCACTGCTTATATATGAAATAAGCACAAGTACAGTGGAAGCTATAGAGCAGAAGGTCAACAAGTTCATGAGAAAGTGGCTAGGGGTACCACCAGGTCTGTCAGATGTAGCACTGTACTGCAAAAAGTCAAACTTCTGCTTCCTTTCAAGTCAGTTGTTGAAGAGTACAAAGTTGGAAAGGCAAGGCTTGCAATGATGCTACGCGAATCAGCTGATGACGTGGTTAAGTCCATTCAGCCCACACTGAAAACGGGAAGGAAGTGAAGAGTGTCATGAAATATTCTAATCCACATATATAAATTATTAGGTAAATATGAAGCCTAACAAATAAAATTAATAAAGAGAAGAGCAATGGTAAAATGACATTGCTGTCACAAGGAATGTACTCGAAATCCCCCTTGTTTTCTGCTTCGTCTGCAAATTGTAACGCTTTCACGTTGATAGTAAAAGCTTACTGTATTATACCCGCTTTCTTCAATGAAACGTGTGCTGTATTTCTTGGAAAAAACATTGAGAGACTGCGTAATGACCTAAATTAATCCTAACATTAATTATATTACGTTACCAAAACGAACGAACAGATGGACAAAAGGATAGCGAGAGGGGAGGGCTGAAAATCAGGAACGCATGCAACACGCGACGCGCGATATACAAATGCTGGCATCACGCGTGTAAGTCTACAAGCACTAACTTTTTCAGACGGACAGTGATAAAAATACACTACCCTTTCCCAGAGTTAGGTTTATAAATCATAACAAACTCTTATTAGAAAAGACAACATTAGATGGGTTTACGTTTGAACACATAACAGTACCCAGACAGCACATCTTCGAAACAGGAGGTAGAAGAAATTGCATATTTTGAACGCAGCCACGTAGCTCCTTTAAATTAGTATTTTTGGGTTCCTTAGGGCTTGCTGACAAAGAATATGTAAAACGTTACGCAAATAGTCCAGGAATTAATAAATTATACCCAAAATAAAATATTGGGGGTGCCTGACAGCATAAAATCATTTCTGCTCATAAGATTTTTTTTTAACGTGTTTGAAAAAAAATTTACGTTACAGAAATAGCCTACCATGTAAACTCCAAATTGATTGGAGCGCAACAAATGAAAGCCTAACCACGATTGGTCGGGCTATAAATACTATCTTGGTTGTTAGGGGAGACGGGAAAAGATAACATTTTTTCAAACACTTATCGAAACGTGGCTCATTGGCCAGTCTCGCTGATATACACACTTGGGAGCGTTAGTTCGAAACCACTTGTTTAAAATAGCTTGATAAAGCATCAGTGCGTTGAAGCCAGCATATATTTGGCTCAATAAAAGCCTGGAACATAGGCAGATGGAAGTTTGTGCCAGTTTGTGCCAGAATTCATTGCTAATCAACGTATCTGTGTTATTCGTATGAATTGTGGTAAGCTTGAACCATTCAATATCTTTTAATGAAAATTGAATGTGAATTGTTGATTTATGCCTGTATATATATATGTGTAGTTCAGTGGCCAACGTGAGGTAAAGCCTGTAATGCTCCAGCCTGAACAGAGGGTGTCGGAGAGAAGTAAAACGGCATGGAATGGCCAAACAGTACACTGACACCTGGATGATTGACTAGAAAGAAATAATGCTGGAAGTGCAGAGGCGTGGTAACCATTAAGAAGGGTAATACTGGAATAAAGTATTTCAAATGAAGCTGACTGTTGGCCTAACGCTCTGAACGCAATGTTTGTGCTGTATTGTGATCAGTGTAAAAGAGAATATAAATTAGTTATGAAGTAGAAGGTACATCCTTCTTGATTTCAGGGACAGTGGTCTTGATGGTACTGAGCAGCATCTGGTCAGAGATTTGCTGAATCCAGAGTCGGACAGCATACTCCTTGGTCTTTTTAGCTATCAGTGAGGTGTCTCCTGAGCCCAGAGGAGAATTCGAGCAGAGGAGTCCTTTCCTGCCGCCATCACGCCAGATAAGCGAATTGGCCAGCTGAGCTCAACATTATGTCCCCTCATCTTGAAATAACTTTATAAAAATACTATTCAGAGGGGAATTTACTTATCTTAAAATCAGGAACTGTGAACATCTCCAATACTGGTCCCTAAAGACAAACTATTGAAGTCATGATGACAAATACCAACAGAGCTTGAACAAAACAAAACCAGTATTACCTCATTTTACTACTACACAACTGACACACATAGAACATTTGTAATAATATATGTCACTACAATATTCATATTAAATACATTCTGTACATAACTTGTAATTTAAATTGATTGTGCTTCCTGGTTCCCTTGTAGTTGAATCAGGACACATATTCATTCATGCCAGTAATGAATACATATTGTTATTCGAAAGTTTATCAGTGACTCTTTTAAGATATCTTTGTAGAGTGTTATATGTATGTGAGTGTCACAGTGTTGTCAAGAGTAGTGGATTAAATTAAATTGTTTATCTGTCTGTTGTTGTGACTTACACTTCATCATACACATACCCTAGACACATAACGTAGCATCACACTATTCCAGAATAATTCTGACTGAGATATATAGATATGTGGTAGCAAGTAAGGTTATCTATAATACACTACTCTTAATAGATATAGATACCTTCACAGCTGATCTCAGTCAGTACACTAAGTTCCCTATAAGTATTTATAACATCCCACTTCACCACATATATTGGGGTCTCGCTCTTGGGATTTTGAATCTTTAACTATTAAAAATATTGGGGGTAATTCACTTCAGGGAATATAAGAATTAAAAGGTATCCTGGGGTGGAATTAAATAAGGTTGAGCTCACGGTGCCTGTGTTGTCCATTAGAGATTGAATTGTTGGTTAGACATTGTATAAATTTACATAATAGACAATGGCGGACCTGGCCAAATTTCGATCTGCTGCGGTTCAGACTGCAAAAGAGTTAGGATTAGATGGGCAAGTTATGGTTGCCTATGTCACGACGGAATGTGACAAATTTATTGAACGTGAAGAAAGAAGGTTTGAAGCCGAAAGAAAGTTAGAGGCTGACAGGGAAATTAAGAAGTTACAGTTTGAAGCTGAGGCTGAGACTAAGAGGTTGCAGATTGAGGCTGACAAAGAGGCTAAAGCATTGGAAGCCGAGGAAAGAAGACAAGCTGCAGAAAGGGAAGAGAAGAAATTAGCTGCAGAAAGAGAAGAGAAGAAATTAGCTGCAGAAAGAGAAGAGAAGAGATTAGCTGCAGAAAGGGAAGCAGAAAAAGGAGGAGAAGAGATTACAAAGGGAACATGAGTTACGACTAAGGGAGTTTGAGTTTCAAGGCCATGCTCCTGAAAATGGTGCCAGTCCCTTTGCCTCTGATGCTACGGTTACTCAGGGAGCCTCAACCTCAGCTATGAACTTTCATTTAGATCATTTTGTTGAGAAAGACGATGATATTGAGAGCTATATAAATAGGTATGAACTATTAGCTACCACGTATGGGTTAGAGAGAGAAAGGTGGAGCTTAAAGTTATCTCAGGGACTTCGTGGGGCAGCTTATGAAGTTTTTGCAAAAATGAGCAGAGGTGATCAGGAAAATTATGACATGCTAAAGCAGGCTCTTTTGTTAAGGTATGAAAAGAATGCAGAGTTTTACAGGAAAAAATTTAGGAATGCTAAACTACTGTCAGGTGAAACCTATCACCAGTTCTCTGCACGAATTGAGACATACTTGGAGAAATGGACTTCTCTGGGGAAAACCCAAGATCTTAAGGAAATGGTCCTTATAGAGCAACTAAGAGAGTCCATGGCTCCAGACCTGAGAAAGTTTCTCATGGAACAAGGTGCAGAGAGGCTGGGTGAGTTGCTAAATGTTGCTGAAAGGTATCAAGCAGCTCAAGCAGAGGTAACAGGTAATAAAAAGAAACAGGTGGATAACTTTAGGGCACCACAGAACTTTAATAAATTTGATCCTAGGGATCAAAATAAAGGTAAGCACCAATTTGATAGGCCACGGTATGACAATAAAAATAAATTCCCACAATTCGATGAAAGGAAATATGATGAAAGAAAATCTTTCAACCAAGGAAAAAGGTGGTGTAAGAATTGTCAGATGGACAATCATGACACTGACCGTTGCAGAAGGAAACCTGTGTATATGGCAACCCTTCAGGTCAGGTCGACCTCAAGACAGGAGGAGGATATTATGTTAGATACCACTCCAGAAGAGATGAGGAAGGCACAGGCTGGGGATAAAACACTCAAGCCATGTTTCAGAAAATTGTCAACTTGTCATACAACTCCAGGCAAGGGAGATTTCTACATGAAAAACAAGTTGATGTATAGGAAGACTGGAGCTAGATCCCATGGTCACGGACAGCTGGTTCTTCCAAAAAGATACAGGACAGAATTAATAAGGAGCCTACATGTGAAACCAGATGGGGACCATGAGAAGATAGGTACCATCATTCAAAAGGTGGCTCACAATTATTATTGGCCCAAAGCAAGATGGGACATTGAAAATTTTGTAGAAAGGTGTAGCATAGCACATGAGGGAACACCCACAAGTGGGAACATGGATCAGGACCTGGACACGCCATGGGGCAAAATCAGGCCTGACAATAAAAGGAAAAATAGATTTGATAAAGTGGACCAAATGGAATGGGAAGCCCCTTTTCACGGACAAGCTTCACTTAACTGTTTTACTATGGCCACTATGCGGAGAGTGCAAAAAGATGTCTTACCCCAGGATAAGCCGACAATCCCTCAATCGGACTTAAACAAACTGGAGGAAGAGGATGTAGAGAGGAAATCTCTCATCAAGAACATTAAGAGGGGAGAAAGCCCCAAAAGAAAAATTGGTAGCGGTCGTTTTGTGAATGATAATTCTGGGAGGAAAAATCATCACTATAAAGCTTCAAGTGGAAGAGACCATACCGGTGCATGGACAAATAGGTCCACACAATTAAAGGTCCATATGTAGCTTTGTTAAGAACGTGGACTGATGAAAAGGCAGAGGAAAACATTACATCTTCATACCAATATGTGAATGAGCTGACCACTCGGTTGAAAACTGGCTGGAAACTTGCCAATGAAAATTTGAAACAAGCCAGGAAGAAACATGCTGCCTATTATAACAGGAAGGCGAAGGACAGAAATCTGGCTGTGGGAGAGAAAGTACTGCTTCTTTTGCCTGGGAGTCAGAATAAGTTACAAATTGGATGGCAGGGTCCATATACAGTTCTAGAGAAGGTGTCTAGAACAAATTATAAGATAGATAAGAAGGGGAAAGAAAAAATCTATCATGTGAATCTCCTGAAGAAATATTTGGAAAGAGAACATCAAGAAGAGACACACTTGTTGACCTTGTCCATCGCCATGGAGATGAAAAAGGAACCACTTTCATCATTTGAATATCCATTACACCCCTGTGAGACAGCAGCACAGGTGAAAATCAGTACACATTTAACGAAAACTCAGAAAGAGAGAGTGCAACAGGTTCTAAATAATCATGCAGAGGTGTTAACAGACCGACCAGGGCATACAAACCTATTGGAATATGATATGAAACTCATAGACTCCACACCTGTCTGTATGAAACCATATTCGATTCCGTTTGCTAAGGAAAAAGCTTTGAAGGAAGAGATAGACTATCTATTGAAGGAAGGAATTATTTCGCACAGTGAGTCTTCGTATAGTTCCGGGGTGGTACTCTTAAGGAAGCCCTCTGGAGAACATAGACTCTGTATAGATTACAGGAGACTGAATGCTATTACAGAAGGACAGGTGGATCCATTGCCGGATACAAATCAGCTGTTTGCCAGGCTAAATAAAGCTAAATATTTCTCAAAAGTGGATCTGAGTAAAGGATACTATCAGATTCCAGTAAAGCCTGAGGTTAGACCATACCTAGCTTTTAGTACCTCAGAAGGACACTATGAGTTTAATAGATTGCCATTTGGATTGAAGAATGCGCCTAGTGTCTTCTCTAGAATGATGAGAAAATTATTGGATCCTCTGAATAATCCCTGTATAACAAATTTTATGGATGATATCCTTATAGCAACAGAAACATTTGAGGAACACATTGACTCTCTGAACATGCTGTTTGATCGACTTAGGGAGGCAAATTTAACAGCCCGTCCAACCAAATGTTGCGTTGGATGTAAAGAATTGGAATTTTTGGGACACACAGTTTATCAGGGAAACATGACCCCTGACCCAAAGAACTTAGAGAAACTACAGAAAGCCCCGAGACCACAAACCAAGAAGGACGTGAGATCCTTTGTCTCATTATGTGGTTTCTACCAGAAGTATATCAAAAACTTTAATTCCATATGTGCACCGTTAACTGAATTGACACGTAAAGGACATCCAGATCGCATTACATGGACTCCACAATGTGAAATGACTTACCAAGAATTGAAGGAAAAGCTCACAAGTAAACCCATTTTGAAATTACCTGACTTAAGTCAAGAATTCATAGTAAGGACGGATGCAAGTAATATTGGGTTAGGTACAACTTTACTACAGAAATCAGATGCATTGGATGGGGAATTAAGCCCAGTGGCATATGCTAGCAGAAAGTTGAATAAAGCTGAAATCAACTACTCAACTAGCGAAAAAGAATGTCTTGCAGTAATATGGGCAATAAAGAAATTCAATATTTATCTATATGGGAAAGCATTTAAGTTGCAAACTGACCACAAACCTTTATCGTTTTTAGCACAGGCTAAGCATGAGAACTCTAGGTTACTCCGATGGTCTTTGCTTCTGGCTCCATATAATTTTAGCATTGAATATATATCTGGAAAAACCAATCTGGGAGCGGATTTTTTAAGCCGCCATCCGTGTGATGAGAATCACCGTAAACCCCAGAAATAATAATAAATTTCTCTATGTGTATATAGAATAAAGGACTGACATATAATGTCTGTTTTAAGAGGGGAGGTGTCATGAAATATTCTAATCCACATATATAAATTATTAGGTAAATATGAAGCCTAACAAATAAAATTAATAAAGAGAAGAGCAATGGTAAAATGACATTGCTGTCACAAGGAATGTACTCGAAATCCCCCTTGTTTTCTGCTTCGTCTGCAAATTGTAACGCTTTCACGTTGATAGTAAAAGCTTACTGTATTATACCCGCTTTCTTCAATGAAACGTGTGCTGTATTTCTTGGAAAAAACATTGAGAGACTGCGTAATGACCTAAATTAATCCTAACATTAATTATATTACGTTACCAAAACGAACGAACAGATGGACAAAAGGATAGCGAGAGGGGAGGGCTGAAAATCAGGAACGCATGCAACACGCGACGCGCGATATACAAATGCTGGCATCACGCGTGTAAGTCTACAAGCACTAACTTTTTCAGACGGACAGTGATAAAATACACTACCCTTTCCCAGAGTTAGGTTTATAAATCATAACAAACTCTTATTAGAAAAGACAACATTAGATGGGTTTACGTTTGAACACATAACAGTACCCAGACAGCACATCTTCGAAACAGGAGGTAGAAGAAATTGCATATTTTGAACGCAGCCACGTAGCTCCTTTAAATTAGTATTTTTGGGTTCCTTAGGGCTTGCTGACAAATAATATGTAAAACGTTACGCAAATAGTCCAGGAATTAATAAATTATACCCAAAATAAAATATTGGGGGTGCCTGACAGCATAAAATCATTTCTGCTCATAAGATTTTTTTTAACGTGTTTGAAAAAAATTTACGTTACAGAAATAGCCTACCATGTAAACTCCAAATTGATTGGAGCGCAACAAATGAAAGCCTAACCACGATTGGTCGGGCTATAAATACTATCTTGGTTGTTAGGGGAGACGGGAAAAGATAACATTTTTTTCAAACACTTATCGAAACGTGGCTCATTGGCCAGTCTCGCTGATATACACACTTGGGAGCGTTAGTTCGAAACCACTTGTTTAAAATAGCTTGATAAAGCATCAGTGCGTTGAAGCCAGCATATATTTGGCTCAATAAAAGCCTGGAACATAGACAGATGGAAGTTTGTGCCAGTTTGTGCCAGAATTCATTGCTAATCAACGTATCTGTGTTATTCGTATGAATTGTGGTAAGCTTGAACCATTCAATATCTTTTAATGAAAATTGAATGTGAATTGTTGATTTATGCCTGTATATATATATGTGTAGTTCAGTGGCCAACGTGAGGTAAAGCCTGTAATGCTCCAGCCTGAACAGAGGGTGTCGGAGAGAAGTAAAACGGCATGGAATGGCCAAACAGTACACTGACACCTGGATGATTGACTAGAAAGAAATAATGCTGGAAGTGCAGAGGCGTGGTAACCATTAAGAAGGGTAATACTGGAATAAAGTATTTCAAATGAAGCTGACTGTTGGCCTAACGCTCTGAACGCAATGTTTGTGCTGTATTGTGATCAGTGTAAAAGAGAATATAAATTAGTTATGAAGTAGAAGGTACATCCTTCTTGATTTCAGGGACAGTGGTCTTGATGGTACTGAGCAGCATCTGGTCAGAGATTTGCTGAATCCAGAGTCGGACAGCATACTCCTTGGTCTTTTTAGCTATCAGTGAGGTGTCTCCTGAGCCCAGAGGAGAATTCGAGCAGAGGAGTCCTTTCCTGCCGCCATCACGCCAGATAAGCGAATTGGCCAGCTGAGCTCAACATTATGTCCCCTCATCTTGAAATAACTTTATAAAAATACTATTCAGAGGGGAATTTACTTATCTTAAAATCAGGAACTGTGAACATCTCCAATACTGGTCCCTAAAGACAAACTATTGAAGTCATGATGACAAATACCAACAGAGCTTGAACAAAACAAAACCAGTATTACCTCATTTTACTACTACACAACTGACACACATAGAACATTTGTAATAATATATGTCACTACAATATTCATATTAAATACATTCTGTACATAACTTGTAATTTAAATTGATTGTGCTTCCTGGTTCCCTTGTAGTTGAATCAGGACACATATTCATTCATGCCAGTAATGAATACATATTGTTATTCGAAAGTTTATCAGTGACTCTTTTAAGATATCTTTGTAGAGTGTTATATGTATGTGAGTGTCACAGTGTTGTCAAGAGTAGTGGATTAAATTAAATTGTTTATCTGTCTGTTGTTGTGACTTACACTTCATCATACACATACCCTAGACACATAACGTAGCATCACACTATTCCAGAATAATTCTGACTGAGATATATAGATATGTGGTAGCAAGTAAGGTTATCTATAATACACTACTCTTAATAGATATAGATACCTTCACAGCTGATCTCAGTCAGTACACTAAGTTCCCTATAAGTATTTATAACATCCCACTTCACCACAAAGAGTGGAAGAAGCTGTTGATGCTGCCCAATAATCACTCAAACCAAGGGAGATAATCGGATACACACAAACGAATAGACGGGGATTTGGTCATGGAGACATCCGCTGTGATCCAAGGCATCAAGCAGGGAGCGCAGAGACATGGTAGTTCAGGAGATACGAGGAGCTGAGAATGATAAGAGGTTGCAAAAAGCAGTGCAGCAGGCCCAACAAGGCCAATGGACTATATGGGAAGGAGCCCTGCAGAGGTCCTTGACATGGAATGATATATGGCATATGGCACCTCTTAGGCTCAGCTTCGTTGTTAGATCAATGTATGACCTGCTGCCATTGGCCACCAACCTTGAGAAATGGGGAAAGTCGGATGATGAGCAGTGCCCCTTGTGCCAGGGGAGGCAGACACTCGAACACCGGCTCTCAGCGTATAAGGTGTCATTAGGGCAAGGGCGATACACTTGGCACCATAACAAAGTGCTAAATGAGCTTGCTGCGACAATAGATCTGGCAAGGATGAAGGCGAATAGCAAACCCAGGCCAAACACAGCAAATACATACTTTCTGAGGGCAGGAAAGTCAGCTCACCCCAAAACAGAGTAATCCTGGTAGCAGTTTATCATCTCTTCTTGACTGTGCAAACGACTGGGAGATGGCGGTAGACCTACCTGGACGAGGGGCATATCCAGATAGTATCAGAAAATCGCGGAGACGGCCGGATATAGTGCTTCATTCTTCAGCAACGCTTCAGGTCATACTGATTGAACTGACCGTGCCAATTGAATCCAGATTAGATGAGCAACATTCGTTCAAAGCGGCCAAGTATAGTGATCTGGCCACGGATCTGAGACACGATGGGTTCACTGCAAGGGTCATGGCTGTTGAAGTTGGCGCAAGAAGGCTTGTGGCTGCATCACTGTATGATCTATTGAAACTATTGGGGCTGAAGGGACAGTCGAGAACAAGGGCACTGAAGAGGCTTAGTGAAACTGCCAAAAAGGCATCAGGCTGGCTGTGGAACACTCGCAATGAACAATGCAAATTGTGACAATAAACGCTGCGGTACAGAAAACACCAGGAATTTTTCCAAGCCCACAATACGCTGAGTTTTTTGGGTTGCTAGTGAGCGGGCTGTGACTGAGCGGCAACAGGCGGTGTATATTATAGGGGGGTCTGTCAGAATTTCACTGGCGAACGCGCAGTGGCTAGACTCGTCGGCTTCGCGATGGTGTCTCAGTGTGTGCGATGGAACGAACGGAATAATTTGTCTTCTCTTTGTTACGTTCACAAGTGCCTCCACGGCTGGCGGAGTTGTGGATTAAAGTTGCTACCATGGGTGAAATGGGTTCATTTTCGATACAAGACAACAGGAGGCTGAGACGCTTGGGAGTCATGACACAAGTGGGCCCGCCCCCCTTAGAGTGTAAAGGAGTATATAGGGCCGAAACACTCGTCGGACGGGGGGACTATTTCTGATGATCAGATGGCTTCCTGTTGTATCGCTCTGTAAAAAGTTTCCTATCATCTCTTGAACAATAGTATGGAAGACGAAACTGCGTCTGTTGTTGATAAATCTCTTGAACAATAGTATGGAAGACAAAACTGCGTCTGAGTTGAAAAATCCAACGTAGGAGAAGGGGCTTAGGTGGCAGACCGGGGGAGGGGGGAGGGGCGCCAGGTTGCTACACCACGCAAGGTTAAAACCACGTCAGTATGCAAAGGCTCTTTCGGTATAACTAACTTCTACTTTATAATATTGTATCGAGCTAAGGTAGTGCGGTGTCTAGCTACTTTTTCATTGGTTAACTGAATATTTTGTTAATGAATTTATTGGCTACAGCTTCGCTGTTCTAACTATCAGTCGTGGCTATTCCAAGTTATGTCACTCTTCACTTAGCAACTGCCGCCAAAAGATAGCGGTGGGACGCCCAGTTGAACTAGTTTTACTTTCACTTGTGTTTTCATCTTATACTTAGCGTAACTCATGTTTTTGTTAATTACGAAATGTCGTAACTGCTTTATTTATTCTCAATGGTAATTAATAGCTGTTATACTCATTTGATATAATGACTAGTTGTTAGCACGAATGAGGCTATAGTAATAGGCCATCCGGTCATAACAATAACTAACTATATCTCGAAGTACTGTGCAAAGTCAATTTACTGCAACAATCAGGATACAATTACTGCTTTGCATTTTACCTACGCCGTACTTAGATAAATTAAATTCGTCAAGGTACTTCTGTTGATGGATGTGGAAGGTGGGATTCAAGGCAAACATGAATGAGTATACACCGGATTTAATATATATCTCATTTAATCCCATCTCAGTGTAACATCAACGGCAATGAAGAGGCTAATATTTTGGTAAAGGAATGTGGACATCTACCTCAGCCTAATGCAAGCATAACTTTCGAGGAGACAAAAAATTTTATCAGAATCAGACACAGAAACAAATTGAATGTAAAGCATCCAGGTCATACACAAAATGATACAAAACTACCAGCTCAACAGAAGTGAACAAGTTGTAATCGCCATCTTCCCTACTTTTCTCGCACCGCGGAACAACTCATGTTGTGACTCCGCAATTGCAACCAACAGATATGAGATACCATCTATTCAACAAGTTAAAGATAGGAACTACCGATCAGTGTAACGGTGGCACTGATAGAATGACTGCTGAACATTTTCTTCGAAGTTGCACAACGTATACGGAACAGAAAAAGCAGATATGGCCGACACCAGTGCCATTCGTGGAAATGCTCTACCCAGAGCGTCAATCTGACTACTGTTTTATTTGAAAACATTCTAGTGGACGTCTGAGAGTGTGCAAAGAAGAAGAAGATATGCGCAATTGTATAATATGGTAGGCAAGTGTACCTAGAATGAAATATAAAACCTCTGGTGGCTACAGAGTTTTTTGTTTACTATTTAATTCATTTGATATCATCTTGAACGGGGAAAAACTACAGAAAGTTGAAAGTTTCAATTATTTAGGCAGTAAAATGACTCAGGATGGTGACACAACAAGAGAAATCCATACTAGAATTGCTTTGGCAGCTAGCGCCTTCAATAGATTATCTAACATTTGGAAATTACGATCATTGAATATACATACCAAGCTTCGTCTGGTTGATTCAAATGTTATCTCAGTGTTAACATACGGCTGTGAGAGTTGGAAAATAACAAAATCATTGGAGAACAAGCTGAATACATTCGAGAACAAATGTCTTAGAAAACTCATGAACATCAGTTGGAAAGAATTCAAGACTAATCGACAAATAAGAGAAGACTCTAGGCAGAAATATGTCTCCGACTATATAAGGAAAAGACGATGGTCATATATCGGTCATGTCCTACGAATGCAAAACAACAGAATACCACTACAGGCGCTCACTTGGGTTCCTGAGGGTAAGCGGAAAAAAGGAAGACCAAAAGAAACACTCAGAAGAACAATAATAAGAGAAGGAAGAACGTTGGGCCTAAATAATGTGCAAGAGCTAAGAGGAGTGGCGTCACAACGAACAACCTGGAGAGCACTGGTTTCTGCCTTATGCGCCGTGTTTGGCGCTTAAAGAATTTATTATTATTTATTGCTATTATTTAATTCATTGAAAGATTCATAATACATATATGCAGCAATATTTTTAAGTCCAAATTGCGATTGCAACTTGTATTTTTTTAGAAAATCAAAAAATACATTTGTAGAAATTTATATTTTTAAAGCACATTTTTAAAAATCCAACAAATTTATTTTGATTCATGTTAAAACTATAAAATTTAGTGTTGACTCAATTAAGATAATCAAAACCTATAGTAAACTTCTATGTTCTGTTTTTCTACAGAGTGTTTTCCCTTGACCAAAAAATATTAACCTAGTAAATGCCCTTGATAAAAAAGTATTACGCGCGATATATATATAAATATATATATATAATTTTTGAAGTAGTATCGTCAAATCGAGTGGAACAGACAAAAATATCAAAATAGTAAAACTACAGACAAAGCGAGATAATATTACATTGGGAATGACTCAGATAAAACAAGAAATCAAACCCAACATAGAAATAACAACCTGTAACTGAGATGTGACGCCAGTCAAATTGTATGTCTCGGAAACACGGAGAACAACAAAAATAACAATCGGAAAGTTACAGAGTATAAAAAATTAGCGCATGCGCAGAGTAGAAGGATTGTTACAGCTTGATAAGATAACCAATGTGGAAGTGATGGAATGAGCCAGACAAATATAACTGGAAGAAGAAGTGATGGAATGAGCCAGACAAATATAACTGGAAGAAGAAGTGATGGAATGAGCCAGACAAATATAACTGGAAGAAGAAGTGATGGAATGAGCCAGACAAATATAACTGGAAGAAGAAGTGATGAGAAGACGTTGGTGTTGAGTAGCATACACATTGAGGACATCAGCTGATAACATTTTCTTTCTTCGCTCATTTTTTTAAAAATAATCATAATAATTGTCCAAAGTCAATAATGTGACATGCAGAGTTCTTCATGAAGGACAGCTTACAGAACCGTTTGGGATAAGAACAGGAGTGCGACAGGGATGCCTCTTGTCTCCATTTCTTTTCTTACTTGCAATAGACTGGGTTACGAGAACATCGACAACACACAACAGAAATGGAATCCAGTAGACTCTGACTAAGCCGTTGGATGATCTGGATTTTGTTAATGACTTAGCTCTTCTGTCCCATAACCGTAACCAGATGCAGGACAAATTGAAAACACTCGATGAGAGGTCACAGCAATTGAGTCTGAAAATACACAGGGAAAAGACAAAGATAATGAGAATAAATGCAGGTAATGATAACAGGGTTGAACTTGAAGAAGCCCCAATACAAGATGTAGAATCGTACACATATCTTGGCAGCAATATAGACAAAGTTGGAGGGACAGACAGTGATATCAAAATAAGAATACAAAAAGCAAGAGGAGCTTTCATTGCATTGGGAAATATATGGAGATCAAGAGAAATCGGATCCAACACGAAAATAAGAAACTTCAACTCAAATGTGAAGTCAGTCCTATTGTATGGCTCTGAGACATGGGGAACAACAAAGACAACAACCAAAAAGCTACAGACTTTCATAAATGGGTGCTTGCGTAGAATAGAGGGATTAAAATGGTATGACAAGGTTACCAACGTGGAACTGAAGACAAGAACTAGACAAGTGCCAGTGGTACAAGAGATGAGAAAAAGACGATAGCGATGGATAGGACACACACTGAGGAAACCTGTTGATAGCATTACAAGGCAGTCCTTGTTCTGGAATCCCCAGTGCAAGAGAGGCAGAGGTAGACCAAGAAGCACACGGAGAAGAGAGCTGGAAACAGGTGAAAATGATAAGGAGAACGTGGAAAGAACTTGAGATGATAGCACGTGACAGGAGGACTTGGCATGTGTTTGTTGAAGGCCTATGCTCCTTTGGGAGTGGAGGGTTATGAATGAAGGGGTAATCTAATAACTAACCAACAAGAACTTAGAACTGAACTTAAATAAGTCAATAAAGACTGTTTATTATAAACAAGATTGTCTAGTGTTCTTTTAATAATTTCTCTTGAACTCAAATTGGTTCACCAACAAAAAATATATATATGTAATCTTTCACTTTCACTATCTCACAAATTTACAGTTCTCATAATTTTATAATGACAGTTCATCTTGTCCTCTGTAATCTTGATCTTGCTGTAGACTGTCTTTGTTCGGAGCTATTAGTAATACTTTCACTGTTATTAACTGATATATGTCTTTACTGACCACTATGATTTATCATCACTACAAATCTGTCATTTGGGTTATGGTAATTTTTGTGTAACTGAAAAGTAGCCCAAAACTAGGTCACGTCGCTTATAATTCTCCTCTGAAGGCTTGAACAAACAGTTACTGGAGAGAATCCTACAGATGAGGCTCTTTTAAAGGTAAAGGTGGCCCTTTTGATGTCCCTCTGTAACTACAAGGGGCTCTGATTACAAGAGTCTCCTCCAGCTGATTTTGGCTCTTCAGATAGAGTACACCCTTCAGTGCAGGATATAACCTGGAATGGAATAGTTAACCTACATGGTATTGGCTCCTTATCTACATATCTAGTCAGTAGATGATATTAGACAGTTCAGACAATATGCAGTTAGTCGCAAGAGACATAACAAGTCAGTAATAACACAATTATTTCTATTTGTAGCATAATATTCCAGTAATTTCTTTTGTACAGTTATGTCCATGATTTGCTTCTATACATTAATCAGACCTAGTAGAAAACACTATGTAATACGTTATTTAATACAATAAATCAGTAATTTATTATTTCCTTTGTTCCCAGTTGGTAGTCCGTTCCATCAAGAAATGATTCACACATTAAAAGCATTTCAAAAACTTCAAACACACTTTCCTTTTTCATTTGTTTCCTTTTTCAATTTATTTGATTAAACAATAGGCTTGGATTCCTTCCAATAATTACACAGTGATTCGAAACACAATTATCCACTTTCGAAGGCACCTTCTGATTAATTACTATAATATATATATATATATATATATATATATATCTATATATACATATATATATATATATATATATATATATATATATATATATATAATACATTCTCGCTTACCCTCAATAATATACAGACGAGCTCACAATGGTCATACAGTATGCCCCACAGCTGCAGATGGCAAAGGAAGCCTGGGACAAAAACTGCTGCTCTGCTCTAGTCTGTCAGTTTAAATTTTGCGCGAGTCCTAGACTTCCATACGCTCCTCCTTAAATAGGACAAAGGCGTACCCATCGGAAAGCAATGACGTCACATATATTAGTTTCCTCAAAACCGTGCAATTGTAGACAATGTGTGCGTGATGGATAAACCAAAATAATTCAAGTTGGCTTATTTCCCAGCGGATCTCTCCTTCTTGGTCTTATTGTAATTCTATGATTATACTTTATGCATTACGATAACTATCTTTTTTCCTAGTTGCCTCCGACATTTCACTGGAGCAGCCTAAACAGCGGTTTTCACTACTTGGTTCATGTAACGCTGCATCCAACTCAGGATTACCTAAGCATTATACCAATCCTAGTGAAAGTCTAGTCCCTTACTTACAGATAATGATCCCTCATATTGAATTTTGTCCATCATCCGTGAGGTACTCCGTCCTTAAGCACACACTGCCTGTCCACACTTTCCTTGGTTGCACAGATTTGCGGTCCAGCATATTGAATACCGAGCATATTGTAAACAGTTTGTGAATGAAAGGCTTTCCCATTGGCTGACCTGTATGCCGAATATATGTACGGTGTCTCGTTTACGAATGAGGCCAAGAAATGATTCAGAAATTTCATCACAATGCAGTAAGCGTTCCATAGCTCGACTGCCTGCGTCAGGGTCAGCGAACCAGAGCTGACCAAGACCCTACTCGACCTCCACGTGGTGGTTCTGGAAACATGCTGCATCTCTGCAGTCTGGCTGAGGAGTAGAGATCAAAGAGGGATGGCAAACCCGGTCCCAAAAAATGTTGTGCGGAAGTCGGATGTGTCGGCCGAAAGGCGCAAATACCGCAGCTTCGCTGCAAACGGACACAACGCAACCAACGTCCTTTTCTGGACGAACGAGGAAGAAGAAGAATTACCGCCGATATCGTATCCAGACCTCACTACTGTCAGTGATACGTTAAAGTTGATTGTCATTCTCGTGATTTGAGAGTTTAAGTTCATGTGATACTAGCAGTGTTAGCAAGCGTAAACAGTCAACCTTATATACATATTTTCCAAGCAAGTAAACAAGTAATTAACCAGACAAACCAACATTTGTTTAGTTTATTGTGACGAGTGGGGTGTGTGTGTGTGAATCTAGAAATGTAGTGATTCATGCAATAAACATATTGGCTCACTGTCTCGGTAATAATTTATGATAAAACAATTCCGAGGGCTAGTTCAATCTCCATAGATTTATATAGCAAAACAAGTTACAATGAGCGTAGGGCTATTGTGGTCATCAAAGACACATCAAATCCCTAGTATTTCACAACCACTCTGGTACTCAGAAAAAAACAACATCAACAAACTACGTCATAACTAAATCCGCTTCACAACATCACTGGTCCTTTAATCGCACATCCACCCTTCTCTTCCTCTACGCTACACGCTGTCTACTGTCTGCCAACACACATCCCTGTCCTTTCGTCTCCTTCCATTCATGTTCACCAAAACACGTGAAACTCTTCCACACTTCACTGAGCATCATTCAATTGTATACATATTGCAGCTTGTCTGAATTCAAGCTCAGAACATCGCTTGTGGCAAAATTACTCCAGCGCAAGCAAACACAACTCACAACAACTTAACATATCATTTAAGCTCCCACTGGAGCAGAGGTTCATTCATACATGCAAACAAACCTAAAAACACTCCTTGACTATAACTAACTATATCTCGAAGTACTGTGGAAAATCAATTTTCTGTAACAATCTGGATACAATTATTGCATAGCATTTTAACAACGTCGTACTTAGAAAAATCATATTCGTCAAGGTACGGCTGTTGATAGATGTGGACAAGGTTACCACTCAAGTTCTAGAGATAAACCCAGATTTTCATCTTAAACAAAACCCAGAAATACCCAGATTATTCTATGCCTCAAATACACGGGATAGACGATGCTTACACAATCTGTTAGTGCAACTTTAGCACAAATAAGCTGTGTGCTACCAATTTTTTTTTTCTTTCGTCATTTTTATTTTTTTTTTAATTACCACAAATTCACAATTATATAAAAATGATTTTATTAACACCCCAATATATGAACTCTTGAAAATGAGATATTTTAACAGTAACATACTTACAGTAGTTATATTAACAACATTTTCCTCAAATTAAATATAAAATGTTAGTTGTTACTTGTTACTGTTGAAAATTGTCACTTGTCAGCGACTCGGCATCCATGTCGACTACTTCTCCTTCGTCAATATCATATATCATATGTACGAATTGACAATGTGGAATTTTGACTGTGGAGTTCCACAATCTTTGCATATCTCTTCCGACAAATTTCTTCACGCACATATTCAATCACGCTTTTAGTAGGATTAAACTTATGACAAACTCCATCTTAGGCAACTGCTTGCTGCTAGTTTTCGATTAGAAACTGTTTCAAACAAAAGCTTGTAGCGGTTCAGTGACATTTTTTTGAGCAATTGTGCTGTCTGGAAACATCTGCTTGCGACATTCAATCAAATGATCAGCTTGTGAAAACGGAGTATTATGTTCTGCCATTAAAGTATCTCCGCTTTAGCAATTTTGTCTTGGAAACAGGGCTCATTTGGTTTGATGAAAAACTTGTTAATGTTCAGAGTTTTGCTTTTGGCTTCGAAGTTTTTCATGTACCTCTGTGTGCTTTTATGTGTCAATAAAGCTGTTTTGTTGGCATTAGTAAATGTACAGGAACAGACCGCACAAATCGCAGCATAGCGATTGCCAGAGTCCGGCTTTATCCAGTCTTTCAGTTCACTGTATGTTAGCCATTCCTCACAAAAAACCTGCTGATACCATGGCTTCACTTTTTTTTAAGCGTTGGCGTGTGTGTCGTATTGCTGCTACAACTACCTAGTGTACCTCCATGTCACGAAGTGTATTCGCCTTCTTTTCTCTCTGTCAATCTGTTCTCATACCAAAACATTCCTTTTCTGTAAATTCTCTAGAAAATCTACCACGCGTAAATACACATCAGGAGATCTCCCATTTGCTTCGGAAAATAAATTCCTTTTTCTTAAATCGAGGTTACCAGCAAACCACTGTGACCTTTTACCGCTGTGAACTTTTACTTCCGCGCCCTGAATAATTACAGTTTAGCCAATGGATAGGGAGCGCGGATTATTGTCTTTTGACCTTTGACCTCAGCAACCAAACTGAAACCTGGAGAAATTAGGCGCGAATTTCAAGGCATAGTCTGGTAAGCCCATTCTCTCGCTAGGCAGCGACCGGCCTGGACAAGATAGTCTGGTCTAGGCAATTAATTGCAGAGGGGAAACGGTCCAATTTTAACAGCAGTGGTTATGAGCGCAGCGAGTAAGTGATCTATATTGTTATATGAATAACATGAATTAATCATATGTTTATCTACAACATATCATGTCAGTATCTTTTGTTTTTCACTGTGACAGAAATTAATATCCTTGATTTTGTACAGGAGACAACAACATTATGTATACTGACAGTATCATATATGAACTACCCTTGTCCTGTTTTATACCGATTGATTTCTACTAATTCTACTGTATGATTTCAGCCATGATTATCCTTGTCATATTTTAATCCTGAACTGATTTCTGCAAATATCCTTATATTTTTATGTGTTAATGTGCATGTATCCTATGTTATGATGGTATTAATAAGGTATATGAATGCCTATCACATAAACACAGAAGTATGTAATGAATGGGCAACAGCAATAGCAATTTTATAAATGAATATGTTGACTGACTTGTAATTCCGTGGTTCTCAAACCTTGGCAACAATGACACCCCAACATGTTACAGCAGAATAGAAAACTATTACCCAGTGGTTCTCAAACCATGGTTGACAGTGACCCCACCTTAAATTTATTGCTCTATGGGTACAAGGTAGACCAGTGGTTCTCAAACTTTTGATGACCACTGCCCCAAACTTCACAGTGGGTGAAGCTAACCGCCCATATGCTGGAAATCACTGCGGTAAACAAGCTGGAAGCCAGATATAGGTTTAGATCCACCTGTTTGCTTATAACATCAGTTATGCTATAGTACTTTATAGATAATAAATAGTACTTTGTTATTGATGTTAGCTATGAATGTTTGTTAGATTTCTGATGGACGATTAGCGTCCAGCAGATATGGGAAATGACTTCTCTGGCATGATTACTAATGGAGCTTCGATTGTTTGTCAATCCAGTCCTACCAACCAGGTTGTCATACCAGAAGACTAAAGCATAAGCAGTGTTCGCAAGGGCAGACTTAATCCATCCCAGCTGGTGATGCGCCCTGAGTCAAGACGGAGAAAGCCGCTTGCCATCCTCCGAAACCCTAAAAAGAACTTGCAGGACCTGGAGTGCTGGGACATATTGAACCTGTGACAACAAGACTACATCAAATCAGCATTTGAGATGAGTATCTGAACATGCCAGCAGAACCACTAAAGAATATTCCCATTGTCCTATGATTAAAAATTAATTCTGACATGGATCAGAACCATTCATAGATTAGGGAACATATCATATAGTTGTATATTTTAATATATTGTGAGATTCTATTTTCATTTTTTGTACACTTTACATAACCGAGTCTGTTGTTATTTTCTTTGTAATATTTAATTGGGTTGTATAGTTTTAGTAACATAAATCTACACCCTGGGGGCTGAGCCATAATTAAATAACACTATTGGGTCAGGATATTTTTAATGTGGCTGGGCACCAAATCTCTTATCCATCTATATGTACTATACATAGTCCTTTGTAGGATATCGGATAAAGAATTTATCGCCTAGAGAATATCCTGTTTAGTTTCACCAGAATTCTTGTAGAAAGTTTTTTGAGTGGACTAATCCCCGAGGAGAGACTGTGCATTCAACTTGCAGTCTGGAAGAGTTTCCTGTAAAGATTATTGTTTATTCTTCCATCAAGTCTGTCATACTTACACTTTCTCCCTCTAAAACAAAACCATTTCACGACACTCCATCATAGCTCATTTTATAATCTTATAATTAAAAAAAAAACAATATGCTGTTTATCTGCGTAAGTCTAAAATTTAAAAAAGAATACTTTAAAACACATCGCAAAAATGACTGAGTATTGTAGATGACAGCCATTAACAGAATAACAGGAAATAGATAGTTGATGTAAAAGAGGAAAAAAAAACAACGTCATTGATGTGGTTAAAAACAAGAATTAAATTTATGTGGAATAAAAAATATATAGCACATAATTTTTGACATTTAATTATAATATAAATATAATGTATAATGCTCAGTGCACAGAATATACATACATTGTAAATGCCAATTGTCAAATATACCCAGATTAATGCAGATTTGGAAAAACAATACCCAGACGGAACCCAAAAAACCCAGATCTAGTAAAAAATACCCAGCTGTGGCAACACTGGATGTGGAATGTGGGATTCAAGGCACAAATGAATGCGTATATACCAGATTTAATATGCGCAATTGTATAATATGGTTGGCAAGTCTGCCTTGAATGAAATGGAAAATTTATGTTCGCAAACACCAGTTATTCTTGATATTATACTTTAAAAGATTCATACATATATAAAAAGCAATATTCTAAAATCCAAAAAGCCTTTGCAACTTGTGTTATTTTAAAATAAAACAATAAGCACATTAAAAAAATTTAAGCTTTTAAAGCACTTTTTCAGATCCAACAACCACCTACTATTGCAAGTTAAAATTGTAAAACTCAGTTTTTAGCCATTCAAGATAATCAAAATTGGTTTAACATTTTATGTTTTGTTTTTAAGTCGAGTTGTATCCCTTGTCTAAAACATATTAACCTAGTAGATTCCCTTTACACGAAATAAATATGTGCGATTATATATATATATATATATCTATATGTATATATATATATATATATATATATATATATATATATATATATATATATATATATATATATATATATATATATATATATATATATATATATACATATATATTATATATATATATATATATATTCAAAAGAAGTTAAGGACCAGTAGGTGAAAATGACCCAAAAATAATAAAAATTATAAAAATTATATTTCATAAGCAATTAATCTGACATTGATTTTTCTCGAACAACCATTCAACACGTGCTGCATGGGCCACCAGCATACCGTGTGGCTAGTGTTCAGCTCAGCATGCACGCTGAAAAAATGCTGCCGAGACACCAAAATGTAGGTGTTTTTAATGATGTCTGAGCATGAAAAAAATACCTGCTATTCCAAAAATGCGTAATGCATGTGGGAGCTGTACTCACAAAATTGTCTTTATAAGCAACACAAGTGCTGCATAACCATTGAACAACAATATGCCTCAACGACGAAAGCTGAGTGTTGTGGATAAAGGAAGAGCCATTGTGTGGTTGCAGGAAGGTCTTACTGTCCGAAATGTCGCTCAGAGGCTTGCATGAAAATAGTGTTGATTGTCACTGATAAGCTTGTCATGTTATATTTTGTTGTGCTGTGTTTTTATTGTTCATTTTCATTTCACTTTGCACCCTTAATAAAAATGGTCCTTAACTTCTTTTGAAGGGTATATATATATATAAATAAATAAATTATTGCTTATCCTTTACAGGACGTGGCAATCAACCCCAGCTTTTATTGGCTGTTTTGTGATTTTTCTACTCAATCTTTTCATTCAGTAGTTTGCCATTGCTTTCTGAACGGAACGGCGTTTATACCATTGTTAAAAATCCACACAAAGCGATCTGCTACCAAACCGCCTGCAGCAGATTTCGAATCTGGTATATCTGGATTATGAATCTGCGTTCTATCCATTAGGCCACCCAAGCCGACACATATATATATACGTCATACTCGTGACGTCTTCATTATGTTAACTTTTGGCGGTGAACTCGTAGTGGTGTGGAGAAACGAGTAGTCTCGTATGGCACTGTACAATAGGACTCTGTTCACTCTTGCAAATACTATATTTCATTATCATCTTGTAGAGTGGTCTTTTATGATACGACATTTAGGCCTACTCGAATAAGGTAGAAACAAAATAAAGTAGAACATTTTAAAGACAACAGAACCTACACTACTGACTTGCAATAGAGTTGATATCCTTCGGGAGAAGTGAGAACCACACAAAAACAGTAGGCTAATAAAATTGGCTAAAATAAACAGACCCACAGAAGAAATCATTCTCTACTCAATAATGATTGA